>OY811986.1:4858279-5023279 GCA_963681505.1 Eunapius fragilis | reverse complement strand
CATCTGCCATAAACACATACACGACCACAGAAAACACACATTTGGAATGGTAGCATAAGAAAAGTTAATGTTAATGCAATTAAATTACATGTGGCATTATAGACACTTCTACCAAACTTCTTATTGAATAGAACACACCCCTCATCATCACTGGTCCCATTAATTTAGAACTGCTAAGGCATAATTAATATCATCATACCTATTATGTTAGACATTGTAATATCATAGATATTAGAGTAAGGTAATATGATAGCATGGGCATAGGAACCAGGGGGAGGTGCCACCCCCCCCCCCCCCCTTAATTTGACCAGTGTTAATCTGGTGGTGAGCCAATCCCCCTTCTGCCCCAAAGTTGCACATACCACAGTTTGAGGGAGGGTGAACTTTGTCAGCATCTTAGTGCTCCTGACCATAGCGACCATGCTGGATGCTGACAGGAGAGAGAAGCCGCACACAGGCTCTGGTAGAGTGAACTCTCGCTTGGAAGTAAATGATGCAGACAGCCTATTGGTCACATCTTCACACAGTTCTGGTATAGCTGCAAATTAATATTATACACTACAAATAATCACAAAACAGAATTAGGTATGAATACCTTGCCCTGATGATTTATTTGGAATCTGAAACACGGTAATAATTGTCTTGTTGCTATCCTGTGACAGCACTCCAAATATGGTCTCATCTTCATCTCCCTGACCTGTAGCCAGAACTGACAACTCCAACAGGTTGCCAGATATGTCTGCAGAAAAAAAAAAAAATGGGGGGGGGGGGGGGGGGAAATTCATTCTAGCTCTCGTGCCCAGGTCAGAGGTATAACGGTTGAACAATATTCAAAGCTGCGCGTACGCGGTTTCGGGCGCAACGGAATGGCGCTATATGGGGAACAAAGGCGCCGCAGCCGTGCAGAAACATAACAAAAGGATCGCATAACACCTCCCCACTCCTGGAAGTCTATTATTACTATCACAAGGAAGTGACATGGCGTGCAAAGCTGTTGCAGTCCTGTCCTTCGCTATTCTGTTCCTCGCTGCGCACTACTGGGTTCCTTCTTCAGCCCAAACCCTCTCCGTAGGTGAGTCCAAGCTGCTTTAAGGTAACAAGCAAACATTCTGGACTTGCAAATTCACATTCACACACACAAACATACATATTCCATATAACTTGCATCCCCACACAACACGCACTCACAGGCAATGACTACCAGCTTGTCTATAGCGTGGCTGCCTACTTCGAGATGAACGGGATAAAGGGCACCATCTCCTTCACCCAAGACGGCCTCTACAATCCCGCCGCCATCACGGCACGGCTGAGCGGGTTCCCGCGGAAGAACATCCTCCAGAACTTCGGGTGGTCCATCCACGAGTACCCAGTCCGTTACAGCCTGCTCCGCGACTTCCCGTGCAGCGACAACGAACTCGGCCCGGTGTTCGACCCCTTGCAGCAGAGGGCCAACCCAAACTATGACACCGACTGCGCCAGCAGCGCGTCCAACTGTGCCGTGGGTGACCTGACCGGGAAGGTCGGCTACCTCCAAAGCAGCCAGAGCGTGCAGTCCTTCCAATACCGGGGCCTCCAGCTGAGAGGTCCGTATTCCCCCGTCGGCCGCTCCGTCGTTATCCACTACCGGCAGAGTAACACTAGCACCCCCGTGACGCTAGCGTGCGGCAACATCGAGCGACAGGGCCTTAAGATCATCACCCTCAGGGCCACCTTCCGCCAGCCGGGTCGCCTCCAAGGGGAAGTGTTCTTCCGCTTCGTCGACGGACGCTCCGAGGTGACCATCTACGCAGACCTCTACCGCCTGGACGGCGGGCAGCAAAGCACCGGTCAAAACACCTGGACGCTCCGCGAGTCTCTTCAGCCCGGAGTGTGCGACGTGTTGTACGAGGTAACGCCCCCGCAATAATTGCATTTTATTATTATTTTGGGAGACCTTTGTAGGCGGTTAAATAAAAATTAACAAATCAACAAACACAAGACCCCCCCCCCCCCCCCCCACACACACACATATATATATATATCTTTGAAGTATATTTCTGCCGAAAGATATGGCGGATTTGAATCACATGGGGTCAGATGTTGCAAAATTGGCAAGAAGTTATTGCAAGACCTCAAAGTATACTTTGCTGTAGGGTATGAAATAGCCTTAGCTATTACTATCCGTAAGATTGTCAAGCAGATTTTGATCCTTGCGGATTTTATATATAACATCCAAATATATCTTCTGAACTGTTCATGCAATTTAACTTCCTATTTTAATTTTCAACACTACATACCACACCATTTCTATATGCGCAATTACATTTTGGTGTTTTGTCCAAGCGGGGTACAGATGTTACGATGTCTGATACCCCATGGGGGTTCAAAATGGCCACATCTTCACGTAGGAGCATTCAAATCACTTCAAATTTGGAGAGTACATCTATAGAAGGGTCCTGTTGCTATTGAATTTTGCTATTCGTTAATTTAGTACATTTTTCGCTTGATTCGCACCAATAATTTAGGCAACCTGCCTCCCATACATTGAATGCCGAGATAATTGAATGGGAAACATTTTATCAATAACTGTCCCATTAAAAAATATGGGATCTTTGCCACAAGAAAGGATCTAACACATGCCCTTCATAATTTGCAATATACCTAAGTCCTGTACAAAACCTTCCTTTGTGCAGTTACGATGCGTACATTTCAATTGCATGCATCAACTCTATGCTCCTCCCTGAAAAATTGGTCCCTTTTTTTGCTGCAACAATCCCTTGTTATTTTATCTATTTATCACTACTATCCACTTCCCCCCCTCCCTCAGGTGTATGGCACTTCAGCAGCTTACGCCAACAGCGACTTCTACCAGTACTTGCAGAACTGCAATAGGACAAACCCGCGCTCGTGCGTCATCGGCGACCTCTCCTCAAAGTGTGGCAACCTGTCGAGCGAGGGTAACGGTAGGATGCGTGCCTTCTGCACCGACGCCCAGCTCGGACTGGTGCCCCTCTCGTCCATCCTGCCCCTGACCCTCACGGTACAGAACAACTCCGCCCCCCCGTTCATACTGGACTGCGCGGCGCTGGAGGTGGTGTCGCCCGAGGCCGCCGTGGTCCTGGGGAGCACCAACCTCCCCAGCAGCCAGATATTTGTCAACCTCCTCTTCTTCCAGGCCAACCCCTACGAGCGCACCTACGTCCGGTCGTACTACTACTACAAGAGGACCCCAAGACCGGTGGGGTCCCTGGAGATACGCGACAATGCCAACGGCCGCGTCTTCGCGAAGAAGAACCAGGTGTACCTGACCAGTCCGCAGATCACCCAGTTGCTGGCTAACGGCGGCTTCGTGACGGGAGACCAGGTGCCCGTCGGGGACCTGCAGTTCAAGGTCCCGACGGCCGGCAAGGACTTGTACCGCAGCACCGACACGACGCTGTGGCTGCCCCTGTACGGACTGTACAACATCACCAACCGCGTGTTGGTTGTCAAGGACGCCTTTAATGGCGTGCTCCTCTCCGCCACTATCGAACGCTACAACAATCCCAATACACTCTATCCCTCATTCATGGGCTATAATTAAAGTGGTAGGAACACTTCCACATGCAAGAATGAACGTTTTTTTTTTCTTTTTTTTTTCTTTTCCCCTTTCTTTCATTTTGAGGATTGGTCTTGCTATGTGTTAGTTGAGAGGGAATGCTGTGTGTTATGGTTAGCTCTCGGCTTAAAAATAATTATTTCCATTTGCTGTGTATTGACTTTGCTATGTAAAAATTGCTACTCTTTTGCATGTAAAGGCTGCGTGCCACGCTGCCATACAAAGGGGGCAAGCCCGTAACCAGAGGGGGTTCGTAACCAAGGAAACCCGTAAAATTGCTAGTAAAATCAGATTTTGCCTTGGGGGGGGGGGGGGGGGGGGGGGGCTGACCTGTATATCCCAGGATGGCACATTTGGTCGATGGGCTGGCCTTGTATACCAACACAGAGCCACTGTGGGACAGGGACGCCATAAACCTCCCGTACTGGTCACATCTGGCAAGCAAACAGGACAGATGAGGACACATGTACATGACACAACAAAAAAAAAAAGTACTGCGGAATGCACAAACCTCAGAGCTGTGATGGCTGAAGGGTGCATGCGTCTCACCAGCACCATCTTGGGCTGCAGCGGGTCCACCAGACTGACCACGCATATACTTCCCTTCTCTGTCCCTACCACTGCCATGGAGGAGGAACTTGGACACACCAGGGACGAGCACTGTTGTTGGTGATAGTTTGCGTGTGTGTGTGAACGGTGGTGGCGCAATTTTGTGGCTGATACCTTGTATGGAAGTGCTAGGGTTGAAATGTGTTTGCCCTTCTGCATCTCCCACACTTGAACAAAACCTTCAGCTCTGCAGGTCTGGGCTCAAAAAAAAAAAAAAAGTGGGACATCAATTAATTATAATAATTCAGCATCAGAAGTGGGAGAATTACAACCCCCACCACTTAGTTCTATGGCACTAAAAGAGGAAGCCCAATTCTTCCCCTCCCCCCCCCCCCCCCCCCTCCCCACACCATGTTGCCTCACCACGCAATGGAGGGTGCCAGGTGTAAGTACGTCCACGCCCGTGATCGGAGAGTAGCCATGTTTGGCCACACAGGAGGCGGTGCCCAGGCGTGATGAATCGAGTACATGAATCTCCCCCTGTGTGGGGTGAATGTGGACAACACTCAATACATCACGGGGTGTGTGCATTATGCAATTAAGTATCACTTTGAATAGTGATTACTCAGTAGTTACAAGCAACATTTTATCAATAACCAACCAAAATAGCCAGATGATAAACTAATTATTAAACTTGATTTGTAGTGCCTCGATATGACATTAGTTAAGGTAGTTTTTAATCTGCTCACTTTGGCTGTTCCTGCAGCAAGCTTGTCACAAGAAGGTGACAAGGCCAATGATACAATTGAAGAGTCGTTCTTCCAAGAGTCCAAAACCTTCAAATTGTCTGCAAGATCAAAGCACCATATGGCTCCACCCTGGATGACAAGAAAGGCAGTTCATAATTGCATTGGGCCAAAAATCTCTCCATCTCCTGGAGATTTGTACCTGTCCTCCAGTAAAGAGCCCTCTCTTGCTGATGCCCATCACCTGGGCACAGCCCTCCCCCAGTACAGCATGACCAGTCTGAGGCCCTTCAGTGGTGTTCTCCTCTTCCACAGACTCGTCCTCCCCCTACAAAAGTGCAATTGACATGACAAGCATCTTCCACACCCCTTTAATTTAAGCTTTGTCATACCTCTATCATCTGTGGGTTGGCCAGGACAGTAACCAAGCCACTCTCAGAGTCGACTACCAAAATCTGGCCCCCCTTGCAGCCAATGTAGACACTTTGCTGTGGACCCCAGTACTGGACAGCTGGGACAACTGGCTCCTTTGTGGCAATGAATTTGTCATAGGACTCCGTGTACAGGATTGATGTCAGATCTGGAATGGCAAAGAGGGTGCCTTCAGATGCCATTTTTTCCACCTTCTCTGGCTCCGGTTCACCAGTAGTTGTATTTTTAATAGCTGAATCATTTGAGCTGCTAATCTGACCCACTCGGCAGGCTCGTTCTGGTAGGTGGATTTCTCTGAAAAAAATAAAAAATAATGATTTTGCTGAAGCCAAACCAAAACAAAGACACTACACACATGGGTGACTGCAGGGTCTGGGGACCACACTGCTCCACTGTCCATAGCGTTGCCCTCTGGGGACCGATGAGGGACACCTGCTTCCAGTTGAGCGGGTTGAAGGCTATGCTGGTCCCGCCTGGACCCACCTGGGTCTCGCAGAGGACCTCGCCTCCACTGCAGTCCCTGCAGAGAGAATGTTAGCCATATATACCGTAGCTGACGCAGGTCCGGTGTATTTTACCATATGGTAAGGAGAAAATCCGGAACACCGGAGAGACTTGCCAGTTGCTTTCCGTTCTTGGAGAAAGCTAGATTGGTATATTCTAGCTTAGCCCTACCTGAAATGTATTAATAATAAAAATATGTTGGCCATTTTCACTGTCTTTGCACGGTCTTCTAACCTTTCAAAGTGCATTCAATTGAATTTCCAGGGTATTTCGTTAAGAATATGCGAGGGCGCAAAGTAGACTCTGAGTAGGCCAGCATTTGTGCCTCTTTGGATACGGCGATCGGCCCAACCCCACTCCCGTGGCTTGGTGTGCTGCAGACAATTTCTCCCGTGGTCCGCAAGAAAGTCAGCGAGTTACCAGATGAATACACCATTGTGTTATCATCAATAAAGTACAAAGAAGAGGAATTGTAGCCGATACACCAGCTACAAACGGATTCAGGTGATATGGGTACATTGCGTTGTTCGTGTACCTTAGGTTTACTTTTCCGAAAGAATCCATCTCGTTTGATTTCCAAATTTGTTGTTGCTGAGCAACGAGGCACGTGATCTAGCTCTGCGACTACTATTAACTGATACGTATACACCATTGATTAGCAATGTATTTACATAGAAGTGTAGCTGCTTTGAAGTTTAGAAGCCCTAGCTGCAAGTCCAGGATAACAGGGACGGTAAGGATAATTTCTGTACGCTAATTTTTGTTGTTGTTTCGTATAATTGTATTTAAAGCGCACTGTTCCCTTTTGTAGGTTCACGCGCTTCGAGCTGTAAGATGGCAGTCTTTAGTAGCGTAAGAACATTAAATTAAAAGCTCACTTGCACCTAACGAAGACATTTTCAGGCCCAAAAGAAAAACCGGAGCTCTCCGTTGGCTTACTTACGGACTTGGAGCAGCAACTGTCGGAACTGGAGGAATCATTTCATATGCAAACCGCGACTCAAGCTTTAAGAAACACCTCGATACCTACGTGCCCGGCTTCGGCTCTCTGGCTGACTACGTAGGCGATGGATGGACGGCCTTGTACAATGATATTTTTCCCAAGCGTACAAGCATTGGCATGAAGAAGGAGGAAGGTAAAAAAGGGTGGCAGCCGGGGTCCCCGCCCGCCCAGCCAGTCCGACGGGATCCTGGGGCGCCCTCGACAGGCTCACCTGCGCAGACTGTGCAGCAGGATGTACCTCCAGAGACGCCCAAAGGGACGATGGAGGCTCCTGCACAGAAGCCTGTGGAGGCTGAGAAGGGAGAAAAGCTATCAGCAACACAGAAAGTGGACGAAGCAGCAACACAGAAAGCGGATGAAGCAGCATCAACACAGAAAGTGAATGAAGCAGCAGCAACACAGAAAGTGAACAAAGCTACTGAGGCTGAGGCTGACACTGAATCAAAAGAGGCAATGCCACCTGCTTCGTTGGGCATTGCTGGTGGTGATAGTGCTGGCCATGGGGGTGGTGCGACCCCTGTGGGAGATGGTAGGAGGGAACACCAAGAGCTCCCAGTGCCTCTCAGTTCAGAGGTAGGACAGATGTGGTTCTTAAGGCTCTAGTTTTCGGGGCATTCGTGGGTACGAGTAAGAGCGCACGGGTTTAGGTATTGTGCTTTTCTCGAGTACAAGTGCTGGGCTCTAAAAAACCATCTTAAATCACACTTAACTAATGAACATCAGCTGAATTGAAATGTATAGATGGTTGTTATCTTCAAAGCATGCAATATCACAATTCAAATTTGATTCTAGGTTACAAATGTCGTTTCGTTATATATAATAAAAAGTTATAAACTCTTCGTTTGAGTCGCTGTAACTTCCGCACGATTAACGCTCCCGAAGTACTATTTGCAGCACATCCTACCACACCATTTTTCTGTGGCACATTTTATTTCTCCTTTAGGTTCTCTCCTTACAGTGCATACAAAGGACATTACCCCAAGGGGTTAAAAACTTAAACATCCTTCTGCAGGACAGTTCAAATCACTTAAAAATCAAAACATACATAGAAGAGTTCTGATTTGTTCTGTTCGTTAATTTTTACTCCACTCGTTGCAAAGATGTAGCTGTGCAAAGTGTGTGCAAAATTTCCCGCTTGATTCCCACCAATGATTCAGGCAAACTGTGTCCCATCAAATATATGGGAGGCGAGTGTGTAAATCATTGGCGGGAATCAAGCGGGAAATTTTGCACACACTTTGCACAGCTACATCTTTGCAACGAGTGGAGTAAAAATTAACGAACAGAACAAATCAGGACTCTTCTATGTATGTTTTGATTTTTAAGTGATTTGAACTGTCCTGCAAAAGGATGTTAAAGTTTTGAACCCCTAGGGGTAACGCCCTTTGTATGTACCGTTAGGAGATGACCTGAAGGAGAGAAATAAAATGTGCCACAGAGAAATGGTGTGGTAGGATGTGCTGCAAATAGTAAGTTAGTAGCGTCAATCATTCAGAAGTTATCACCTTCTGTCCTTGAAATTTTCATAGGCAAATGGGATGATCGTATACATCATCTCCTACATGTTGTGTGTAAGGTCATTGATCTGACGCTTGTCTGATTCGTAGTAGAAATATTTTATGTAGTAGATTTTCATCTCTTGAGTAATCCATGAAAAATACATGCCAAGACACTTGCTAAACTGAACAGCTGACTTAAAACGTTTGCACATGTGAGAGGTTGTGCACAATGAACCATTTAGTCCTTCAGAGGAGCCATTTCAAGCTATCTGTGTTTGGTAATCATATTAGTTTCCCTCTACTGCAGTGTAGTAAATAGTTTATTCATATACTTTTCCCATCTTGATTTGGGATTGCTGAAAAGGAACCTAACACAGTATTATAAAATTATCCATCAAAGTTGACACGTGCAATTGAAATGTACACATGATTAAAAATTCAGGTCATTGTAACTCCATGATGGACAGACCAATTTCCAGTGCATAAGAAAGAAGTTGTAGAGGGTCTAGGTATCTCTTAGAATATTAATTAAATAATATTGCAATGTTAAATAATTTGAAAACGCATGTGTTAGGTCCCTTTTCATGGATTTTTAGAGTTTTATTTAATAATATGGGACAGTTTCCGACAAAATGTCGTTTCGCTATATATAACTAAAAGTTTAAAAAGTGCTCCCCATTTGAATCCTGCAATAAAAAAGTGCGGTGTATGTAAATGATAGTGAGAGGGAGTATTAGGTTCAAAGTGCATGTATTTAATAAATTTTCCATGACTGCTGTGCTGTGTTCTTGAGTGAGCATGCATACGTAAATACAGTGTTTAAACACAAATTAATTATGAGACTGAACAGACATTACTTGAATTAATTGTAGCCTTTTTTTTTTTTTGAAACAATTGTTAAACAAAACCTTCATTTACAGGGCTACTAGTAGCTAAACTTTGGTGATCTGCTGATTTCATAATGTTGATTTCATCATTTCCTGGACACATGCATCACCTTTGTACCACTTTAGCAATTCATAACTTTGGTTAGGTACAATTGTAATCATTCAAATTGAATTGTGTGGGTTAACCAAAGTGTGTTTGATTTGTGTGCATGTCACCATTGCATTCTGCTCCAACCCATCAAAGTGAGAATTCCCATTTCCTGTGTAATCACTTTGATGGATCCATTTAAACGCAAGAACGGCACCAACCTACCCATTTTACACTCCTGTGGATGGTTAATACATATACGTATAATTGTAGTGTTTAGTACTGCTGTACCCATGAACATCATGTTTTCATCCAACCAACCTCCTTGTCCAGGCTGTGGTCTCTGCCGCTGCTAAGGAGGTTAGTGCTGACCTTGCCATCCTCACACTCCTTACCGTTGGGCCTCTCTTCTCTTTGACCCTGCTGCTGCTGCTTCCCTCCATTACAAACCATTTGGCGCTTTTTCCCTTCCCTTCCCTTCCTCCCGCTCATAACCCCTTCAGATATCTGATAAACTGCAGACTTCACTAGACACCTGTGCAATGCTGGCTGATAAACTGAAGCAGACCAATAAGCATCTCTTTGATGCAATTGATGACCACAAGAAGAGACTATCTGGCAAGAACATGGGTGGGGCACCTGAAGAGAACAGACAGGGCGTGGCAGGTGTGGTTATGACTCACTCATGCCTTTGTCACTGTGGTTACTATGTGTGTGTGTGTGTGTATGTATATGTGTGTGTGTGTGAATGTGTGTGTATGTGTGTGTGTGAATGTGTGTGTGTATGTGCGCCCTCAGAAAGTGAAGCCACTGTGTTGCAAGCGGTACAGGCTGCGGAGGCCAGTTTGAAAGCAGCAGAGGCTGACATGGAGGTGGCCTCACAAGCTCTCCGGGAGCAGCTGGCCGATGCAAGGAAACATGACGGTCTGGGCACCTTGGTGGAAGACTTTGAGCAGAAGGTGCACAGCGCTGTTGCAGAGTTCCAGAGCCTTAGAGGTGTGGTTGGCCATGGGCTGGAGTCAGGAAAGCAACTGGTAGGGGAACACCGGGAAGCTGAGAAGAGGTATTTGAAGGGAGCATTGGTTGCATCGTGTGACAATGCTTGCTCTTCTCTTCCAGTGGGCATAGCGGGGAAGGGGAACTTTCCACAGAACGTGGTGATCAGTTGGCCATCCAGCAGTTGTCTGAGCTTAAGAGACGGCATCAGGATGAGCTCGATAAGCTGTCACAGGAGGCGGAGCAAAAGCTAGCGTCTGGTGAGTGTGTAGACTGCAATAAGGGGTAACAACTAGTTGCACACACACTTCATAGGAACGTATTTTGATATATGGATATTTCAGCCCCAATAAGGGTCACTTTGGACAGATTTCCCACTTCCTACTTCTTGATAACTCTTTCAGCGGATAAAGTAATTAAGTAGTCCCTGTTAGTTTTATGTTAAAAAGCTTGATGATAGTCCTAAACAGTGGTCTATCTAACAGTGCTGACTAATACTTGTTGTCCCCCAGCTCTCCAGCAGCAGAGACAGACCTTGGAGCTGATGAATGAAGAGAGACTTCTGGAAAAACTGGAGGAACAGGAGAAGCACCACAAGGAGGACCTTAGGGTGAAGGTATTGTTGGCACACACATTGCTTGCCTTTAGAGGTTGATAAGGCTCCCTTACTGGCTTCTCCAGATTGCTGACCTCCAGAGGAGGTTTGAGATGGAGCTCCGTGACCAGCTACGTATTCAGATAGAAGCCCACGGCGACCACCTTCGTGATGCCCTTGATAGACAGGTAGGAGGATTTTGTGTGTGTAAGTGTATGTGTGCGTGTGTGTGTGTGTGTGTGTGTGTGTGTGTGTGTGTGTGTGTGTGTGTGTGTGTGTGTGTGTGTGTGTGTGTGTGTGTGTGTGTGTGTGTGTGTGTGTGCGTGCGTGCGTGTGTGTGTATGCGTGTGTGTGTTGCACTAAGTGGAGTGGAGTTGTGTACCCTTTATAAGGCCAAGGAGATCACTGCCCAGTGGGCCAGCAACATGGATGCCAAGCTACGGGAGCTGGAAACTCGTCAGCAGCTTGATATGGCCAAAGCCCTGGCGTATCTTAAGGGCATCGAATCCATGGTTGACACAGTTGCCACCACAGGTCAGTTTGACTTCTAACGCACTCTCATGTTACATGTACATGCACCTCCTGATCGTCCCCTTCTCCTCTCTTTTCGTTCGATCCAGGCAAGGCAGTCAGGGAGCAGCTTTCTCTGAGGGTAGCGTTTGACACTCTCTACAGCAGGCTGTACCAGATCAGTGGGTACTCAGAGCCCCACGTGTGCTACTCCATAGAGCGCCAAGTTGCTGCCGTCAAGGACGCTGCTGCTGGGGAATTCTTTGTTGCAGAGGTCATTTCGTCCATACCCTCGACGGCCCTCACCGGTGGGGTCCAATCGGCAGCAGGGTTGAAGACGAGGTTTGGCAAGGTAAAGAAGATGTGCAGGAGGGTAGCCCTCGTACCCGAGAATGGCGGTCTGGGTGCGTATGCCCTCTCGTTGGTCCACTCTCTGATCACGTTCGATACGGGCCACGTGGATGATGCCACGCCCCCCGAGACCATGACAACCTTTGACCTGCTCCACTTGGCCGAGGAGGCTGTGAACGGCGACGACCTGGATGCGGCTGTTCGTTACATGAACCAGCTGGGCGGGGAGCCGAGGCGGGTGGCTCAGGATTGGATGAGTGATGCGAGGCTGTACCTGGAGACCATGCAAGCTGCCAATCTCATTGCAACGTATCTATCCACCAGCGGCAAGCCAGTGGAACAGTGAGTGTGTTTGGTTCATCCTTTGGGTGGATCAACGTAGGCCAAATACTTGCATTAATTGGTGTTCTGTTTTTTTTTTTTTTTTTTTTCAATTGTGCTCAATTATGTATGTGTGTGTTTGTGTGTCCATCACACACATTGTATGAACCCAAAGGCCGATAGAAGGATAGTGTGGTATTTGGTACCGCAGATAAGCTGTTTTGTGAATAGTGTGGCATCTGCTACTGTAATTATACAATGGTATAGCAGTGTTTGTCTTAATAAAAAGAAATGTTTGGGCAATTAATTATGATGCGTTAAACCCATAACTCTGCAAACCACAGTCACTGGCACCACATGTTTCCATTATTGCTTTGTCTGGCTGTTAAATGATCGGGTGCATTTATGAGGAAGGGTCACAGACCATAGCAGCTTCTTTTGGTTAAATCATTGCCAATCAAATCATAGCTTTAGGATATATTCTAGAAAGTGGAACTAAGTAGGGAAGAGCTAGAGATTGCGGCTCACCCTATGGGATTTTAAGGGGTTAAACAGCACTGTTAGGGATACTTTTATGGTCAACAATGAATCATCAGCTGCCAAGTTGGTCACACACCACGTTGGCCTTGGTTTTTAGCAACAGACACCACACAATTAGGTGGTTCCAGAACAATGGAGTACAAAGTATTGTTCACTGGTGTGAACATCCCTGCTTGCATTCTGATCTTACAAGAATGCTTATGTCATCTATTGAGGTCATTCTTAAGGAGAATAATAGTCATTTGGGAGAGTTCAATTTGCATTTCAAAAAATGGGGACCCCACACAACTAGAACCATTAAAAATAGAATAAAATCCTGCACAGGAGCCTCCCACCTTATAACTGAAACAGAAGGTGGCCACAAGGACTCCATGATTAAAGGCATCTTCCCCAAGTCCACCAATCAAATTGGCAGCTAGACTTGCAGAAAAAAGGGAACCAAATCAACAAGTTTAAAGTGTGAAAATGTAAACTGATGAGATAAAAATGACAAAGGCAGACTGCTTTGAGATGTAAAAAAGCTGCACATAAGAAAATATACTGGTCCCACATACAAACAAGGAATACATACACGCACATGCACAACACTCATGACTATAGCACTGTTTCCTTAAAGTCGAGGGAGCGGCTTTGTACGAGCGGCCTGGTCACCGTATAGGCCCTACTGCCTTGCTGAGGGGAGCAGTCCTCGCTCACGGGAGACAAAGTGCTGATGGGTGCGCACTTGACAAGAGGCTCGGGATTGATGTTCATTGTAGGTGTGTGTGACTGCAGTGGCTCCTCACAGAATGGGGTGGCTACAACCTCTGCAATGTGGGCCTCGTGTGCTTTTCCCTCAGTCACTGTGTCCGAGACCATTCTCAAGTAACCCTGTGCCCGGGAAAAGGACAAATGTGGATTGGGGGGTTGGACAGGAATATGAAAGAGGAAGCATCCCTGTAGCTAGTGGGAAAATGATATAACATCACCCCCCCCCCTCCCTCCCCATCCCTCATACCAATGTGGGTCCATTTAAAGGTTGATGTCTCGTCTCAGTAGTGTGAAATACATAATTTTAAAACAATCAAGAAACTCACATGTGTGGATGATAGAAGGTCATCGAATATCTTCTTGAGGTCAGAAAATGATGGTCGCTGGTCCACGTTCTCGTTCCAACACCTCAGCATAAGCTGGTAGCTGAGTTTGAGGCAGAGAGAGAGAGAGGAGGGAGGTGGGAAGAAGGATGGGGGTAATGACAAGGAGAGAGGGAAGGAGTTCATATTGTCATCCAGTTAGAAGCAGCACAAGAGGGGCTCACAGGTCATCACTACAGTTGGGGGGTTGGGAGAGCCTTTCTCCTCTCTTCAGGTAGTTGGCTAGGCTTTCACAGCTGTTTGCAGCTGGCAATCGACCGTATGGGACAGCCCCTGGTTTATACGGTCCGCAACTAAATAACAGGCTGCACCAAATAAGGATCATGTGTGCTTACCGTAGGTGAACATCTCCCATAGCACGATGCCAAAAGACCAGCTGGTGTGGTGTGTGTTGTGTGTGTGTGTGGTTCATTATATGCACGTAATACAAAATTCATGCTACCACACAATGCACACCCCCCTCTACCTCCTCCCAACTTCCCACCTGTCACTTACACATCACTCTTGTACGTGTGTTTTCTACTTTGCAGGGACTCAATGGCCATCCACCTTGCAGGAAGCTTTCCCTAAAATGTGGTTGTTATTGTTTTGGGAGGGGGGGGGGGGGGCAGAGGGGGGTAAATGCATACTAACTAACTGGTAGTAATAAATATAAGCAGCCCAATAAAATTAGTTTAATTGAAAAATTCCCTTCCTAACAACGAAGCCAATGGAAGTAGTGTGTTATGACAACAGAGATGCCCTACATATAGGTTTGAGGGGTTTGTTGATCACCCCTGATGACCTCTTGAAATAGATTCCTCCCCCCCCCCCCCCCCCCCCCCCCCCCCCAGGGATTGGTTGATCAATGCACCAGAGGGAGGGTTAAGAGGGTTTGGTCCAGTGCTCCTTGTACTATACCTGTAATGAGATACATGTATGCTATAATGTGCTACGACAATGGTGAAAATGCAGTCTGGGGATGAGAACACACCCATCACACACACCAAAGTGAGACATCTGTGACCACTCGTGCAAAGTGCAGTTTAATGTACCGCAACAGCTCAGTCATGGGGAGTTTGTGTATAGCACCCCCCATGGTAAGCATATCTACTGTGCTCTGTGTATGTGTGTGTATACATACACACGCACACATTACATTGCTATGCCTGTGGCACTCACATGTACTGTGTGTGTGTGTGTGTGTGTGTGTGTGTGTGTGTGTGCGTGTATGTGTATGTGTGAGAGAGAGCATGCATAAATGTATAATACAGCCTTCCAGGCATTAAAAAGATCATAAATGTATTTTGGAAAGGTTGGGGGGGGGGGGGGGGGGGGGTTAAAATGTTAAATCTGTAGTTCATCTACAATACATATACTATCTCAGAAACCTCCCCACCCATCCCCTCCCCTCTCCTCCTAGTGCCCTTAAGGGGGGGGGGAGACGTAAGAACTTACAGCTGTAATTTTCTTGTAGTACTCTCGCTCTGAGAGGTCCCTGGTAAGTCCAAAATCTCCTATCTTGAGGAGGAATCCCTCCGCGATCAACACATTTCGGGCAGCCAGGTCACGATGCACGTACTGAAAACAGGACATTGGCTCACACACACACTCAACCAATGTTGTGACCAGAGGCACGGCCTTTCATGTTAGTGGCTTCTTATAACAATATACAATCCAAAATAACCAACTGACTTTACCAAACATGGCCCACGATTTGGCAGTCACACACACATGCACACAATGCATATTCTGTACAATGTCACACACACACACACACACACACACACACACACACACACACACACACACACACACCTTCATACTCTCCAGGTGCTCCATCCCACGCACAATCTGAAGTGAAAAGTTCAGCACATCTGAAGTCATCAACTCCACTGGCTCTGCCCCCTCCCCCACTTTAGCTGAAGACCCCTCCCCCTTCTCCAGGTTCCTGTAATGTCCAGCCTGGGAGCAGTACATGCAGTCCATGGAAGGTTGGCAGGAGAGAGGGGTTTCACTTCGCTTGGCGAGGCGTGGGTCCTGGGGGACTGTTAGCTGTTGTATCCCAGCCTGACACCCAGGGGATGTCCCCCTTTGTCTACCAGTCTGGTACCCAGGAGATGTTCCCCTTTGTCCACCAGTCTGGTACCCAGGGGATGTCCCTCTTTGTCCCCCAGCCTGGTGGTACCCAGGGGATGTCCCTCTTTGTCCCCCAGCCTGGTGGTACCCAGGAGATGTCCCAACCTCCGACAATTGTTGATCCCCCGGTGCATTTCCTTGCTGGGACGGCTGCTGATAATACTGCTGCTGTTCCCCCATGGGCTGGGGGGAAGTCCCGCACTCCGACAGCTGCTCCTGCTGGTACACATAGCTGGACCTGTTCGACGCCTCCTGTCCCAGGTCAGGGGTGCCCAGTCTCTCCAAGCCCCCGCCCACCTGCCACGCCTCGTGGTACAGGGGCAGATCCCGTTCCGAGCGCTGTTCCGCCTCCTGGGGGTGTGGCAACTGCAAGCACGGGGACCCGTCCTTCCTGTGTGGGACGACTCCGCCCTCCTGGTCCTGGTTCTCTTCCCTGACGGAGGACATGGGGAGATAGTCGTGCCAGGACTCCCTGACGGCTGCTTGGGTCAGGTAGTGGTTCAGGTGGCCCAGGACCTGGTGGTGGTAGTCGCACACGTGGGTGGAGAGGGGGACGGTGGGAGGGGTGAGGGTGTCAGAGCTGGCGGTGAACACCTTTGCCGAGTTGCGCTGCTTCACGTGCTCGCCGCACCTCTGAAGGTAGTCCTTCAGACTCCCATAGCACGCAAACTCCATCAGGATGCACAGTGGCTGTGTGTCTTGGGAAGGTGGGGGGGGGGGGAGGAGGGAGGGATGGGTAGGGGCGGGCGTTATGGAGCAAAAAAAGGTGGGGGAGGGGTGTGGTATAGTGTGAGGAGGAAGGGAGATGGTGTAGTGCAATGGAATAGGAATAATGTATTGGTTTTTTTGATGGGAGTTAAGTTAAAGGAGGTGGGACATGAGATGAAAGTGGAGGTGGAAAGTGTGGAGATGGGGAGAAGAAAGTACAAAGTGAAGGGAGGTATTTTAATAACAGCCACATGGCTGCAGGTGGTAGTGGGGCATCTGTTGGTTCCTGCCTACCTGTTTGGCTGCACTGGCCCAAGAGGTTGAGAATATTAGGGTGGGGCTCAATATGCTTCATGATTTCCAGCTCGGCATACAACTCATCGACATCAGAGGGGGAGGCGTGCACTGAAGGGTGGGGAGGAGGGAATTGGAAGGGAAGAAGAAGGTAATGACCACACCTCAATCACAGATGACCGCTTTGCCAAATATTCTGGCAGGTGATTGGGACCTTACGTTTCACTGTTTTGACAGCCACAATGTTTCTTCCTTCATCTGAGCATATGCCTGTTGCCTGGGCCTTCCACACTTGCCCAAATTGTCCCTCTCCTGCAACGTATCAATAGTAAGTAGGGGAGAGGAGAGAAGCACAAGGGAGGAGGGAGAGGGGGAGGGGAAAAGAGAGGGAGAGGGGAGGAGGGAGAGATGGAGGGGAAGAGGAAGAGGGGGGAAGAGGGGGAGGGGAAGGGAGGAGAGAGAGGGGAAGGGAGGAGGGAGAGAGAGGGGAGGGGAGGAGGGAGAGAGGGAGGGAGGAGGGAGAGGGGAGGGAGGGAGGAGGGAGAAAGAGGGGAGGGGAGGGGAGGGGAGGGGAGGGGAGGGGAGGGGAGGGGAGGGGAGGAGGGTTAGGGGAGGGAGTGGATGAAAGGGGACCCCTTACCAAGCAGCGCCACAAACTCCAGGTTGGCTCGGGGGAAGTCCCACCGATCCCTCGGGGTCTGGAGCCCCATGAGGAGACCCGTCTCGTCGGGACTGTGGAGGGAACTGGTCTGGTGCATGAGCAGCGGCCTCATGTGGAGGGAGACGGGGGCCATGATGTTGACGGCCTTCCTCCTCACCCAGCACTGGCGTACGCAGAGGACCGCCACCAGGAGCACCACCACAAAGGTCAGAGCCATGACGACGCCAAACACGACCAGGCTGTTGTAAGTGCTGGGGTCCGCAGGGGGCAGGAGGGTGCAGCCGGGACCCTGCACGTTCCCAACGGCGCTGTAGTAGTGGCCGGCAGACGCCTCCGACGACGCACCGCACACCACGAGGGTCGAGAGGTAGAGGGTCGCCGTGACGCCTTTCGGCGGTCTGGGTACTGCCGTCTGACCGAGGTAGATGGCGAACGCACCCGCTGGATGGGGACCGGAGCACAGCTCGGAGAGTTGCGATTCGCCCCAGGGCTCTGCTGAGACGTTGAGCTGGAGGTATGGTATGGGGACCGGTGCTAGTGAGCTACTCGCCTGGTAGAACCATTGCACAGAGCTGTTGTGTGTGAGAGACACGTTGCAACTGAACATGGCATTCTGGCCACTCCTAGGGCATTCTGCTTCTCTGGCACAATAAAAAATGGGAGGAACGTTTTCATAGGCTGGAAGTCAGGGGGAGGAGCAAGTCGTGTGAGGTGCAAGAAATGGTAGGAGCAGGTCATGTGAGGTGCAAGAAATGGGAGGAGCAGGTCATGTGAGGTGCAAAAGTGGGAGGAGCAGATCATGTGAGGTGCATGAAATGGGAGGAGCAAGTCATATAAGGGCACATTTTACAAGTAAATACATGATCAAACACAAACCTGGCGAAAGAACAATCGAGTTCTGGTTCTTAATTGTCATGTTCGCATAAGAGACGATGAGGAATGAATACAGACCTTCATCTCCAGCAGACACCTGGTCAATAATCAGCACAGACACATACTCCATCCTCGACTGTGAGCAGGGTTCATAGTACGGCATGATCATGTATGCTGTGTACTGCTCCGTGGAAGTTCCAGGCAGGTTACTAAAGTTGTCAAAACATTCTTTTTGGCAATTCCGGATTTTGCAAGTGATGTTATTAGTAATGTCCTGAACTGCAATTGGGGGGGCCGAGTCCTTTTTCCAAGAGACGCTTTTGTACCCATCACTGCTGCCGCTGATGCAGAGGATAACCTTGGTCCCGTAGACCACGGGACCAGAAGGCTTATAACTAACACCGATGTCGGAGATGGGAGTGGAGTATGTAGTCCTCCCAGGATCTGAGGGCGGGTTGGAATATATAAATAATATATATATATATATATGTATGTATGCATCAAATCATTACATGGGTGCTAATGAAGGTGTTAAAGTGATGGGTCAGCCATTAGGCATGCACGCACACGCACAAAAACACACACACACACACACACACACACACACACACACACACACACACACACACACACACACACACACACACACACACACACACACACACACACACACACACACACACACACACACACACACACACACACACACACACACATATATATATAATTATAATTATATATATAAAATACAAATTTCGCACCACCCAAGAGGACCTTTGTCTTACTGTCAAGGTTTAATGTGAAGTTGCTCTTCCCGCCACAGGTGGAGCCGTTCAAGTAGTATTGGCAGGTGCAGTTGAACATCGTATGCTGGTGGATCACGTCGATGTTAGATATGAACATGCTCGTGTTGCCAACGAACGAGTATCTTCCCGAGTACTGATTGATGGACAGCTCACCACCGCTCGTGTAAGTATGGACGCACTCCTTGCTAACGCTCGTTACGGACGTTCTGTTGAAGCATATGCTGCCGCTGCTGAGAGGGCAGGTGAGACACCATGTTACCGAGACGCCATGGCTAGAGGAACTCGGGCAGTGGAGGGTCCTTGGAAACGACACAGTCGCGTACGTAGCGCAAGTGGGAGCTGAAAAGAGCCGGGAGCAAGTATTATATCATAATTTGCATGGCTATAAACATATGGAGTGTGGTGTGAGAACCCAACGCATGCAAACACGCTCATGCACAAACCGATACGTGTACACACAGAACGCTTAGCACGTTTAGCGTGTAAAGGAAGCACAGATAGTCAGATAGTTATGAGGAAAGCCATAGCCTCCAAAGTACCAGCGCAGCGGGAAAAACAAAATCATTTTTAACAGCAATAATATTTACAGTATTAATTTGTAGGCATATGTTGATTTTAATACGATGGCCAATAGCAACATCTTAGACGAACGTTGGCCACTCGCTGCAGATTCCTTGCCCCAAGGGTTGTATTAGCACGCTACATACGTTCGACATAGCCAACCTATAACCGATAGTTTTTTTATTTTTTATTTTTTTATATAACTCGTAAGCTTAACGTACCGTTGTTCGTTTCTATCGCCCTGGAAGGGGTTATGATGAAGGCCATTAGAGCCAGGCACAACAGCGTACGCCACATAACGCACGGTCGACTGATCACAATGCCCACGCCGTGCTTTTGAGAAATGCGGAGTCCCGGATTTCCTGTCGCGGGAAAATGCGGGTGTGTGGTTTCGAGGTGCGAGCCAGCTGCAGCCTCGCAAGTGTAGACTTACATGTACATGTTGCACACAGCGGAAAGGTGAATTTAGGTGGTGGTGATGATGGAGGTGGTGGTGGTAGTGGTGGTGGTGGTGGTGGTGGTGGTGTTGTGTGCACGTGTGTGTGTGACAATGAGATAGGCAAAAAAATCTTGCAACTGTTTGACAAGACCCACCAAGATTTCCCATGCCAAACTTAGCAAGAATTTAGCAAGCCTTATACCAGAATTTGTTAAGACTTACCACAATGCATGGCATGGCAAGAAAGAAACAGGTGTGGCTTGTCAAGTGAAGCACCAAATTACAATTGTAGCCATATACAATTTACAAATTACAAAATACAATCATGACACTTTAGTCTTACTTTAGCCACAATTGTTTCATCACTTGGGCTGTACCTCTTGTTAATTAATTAACGATATCTGAACCCGAAATATCGATAAAATGTGTAAAATACAATTCTTGTTTGATCTAGAGTCGCTTTTGGCGGTTGGAAACAGTAACGAAGTGATCTCTGGTAAATAAAAATACATGTCCAGTAATAATTGTAATCCAAACAGGTAGGGATTCATTGCTGGCAGAAGAAGTTACGTTTATAGCATTGACCAAGAGTGCATGTTTGCAAACATTTAGTATGATATCAACTAAGCATGTATATGTTTGAATCCTTGTGTGCTTTTGCTGGGCTGCTATCTCCGGCTACCTCTGAATTGAGCAATGCCGGATTGTATTGCATCCATTAGCTCCTTGAATTTCGGTGATCATCTCCATCTGGGCCTCACACATCTCATCATGCCTGTCGGATCTGCTGCAAAGATAATTTGACTTTGCAATACTATCATCTGTATGTAACAAATTTATCCCTGCCATGAGAGATGTGATTTCTTCTTGATTCTTTGGTCCAGTTATTGTAAGCATTTATGCTTATTTCCACTGATTGTACTGGTACCCATCACACTTTGTAGCTCTTTACCTGAAGGAATAAATAACTCAAAAAAATGGGTACCAGTACAATCAGTGGAAATCCATTCATAAATGCTTACAATACACTGGACCAAAGAATCAAGAAGAAATCACTGGCAGAGATAAAGGTGTTACATATAGATGATAGTTAAAAATATTGCGATTATGTAAACACTGACATAACTGTTTACAGCAATAATCGCTGTTATATCCTCCCAAACCTTGTGTGTGTGTGTGTGTGTGTGTGTGTGTGTGTGTGTGTGTCCTGACTGAAAAGATGTATGAAAATCGTATTTGAGAAATAGTGTAGCATGAAGTGCTGAAAATAGGAGATCAATATTACTTTTATATATAGTGTTTTCGAAAGAACGCCTTTAAATCACACAGGATTGAAATTGCAGTGGTTAGCCAAATAATCCATTTAGCTTAGATATTGTAAGCAGTTAATGTCTATTGTCCTAGTGTCCACCCGGGGACACCCGGATGGACAGCAAAAAAAAGTGTTTGCCGTTTGGTCACGGCTGTCTGCTCTCATTGAACGCGTGGAAATTAGGCAGAAATATTAGATCGATATTGAGGTCCCATAGCAAGAACACCTATAAGCCGTACTATGCTAAAGAAACACCTCTGACCTTCCTGTGATCATATAAATCACGTGGCCTTACCGTGTCAGTTTAGTGAATGGAAGTGAGGGACTTATTCGCGCATGGACCCCGTGAGTTCTAATGGTTATAGCCACTCTCAGGAAGTTCCATGGGCTATAAAACAACGTTTTCCGTGTACGACTTATCTAGTTTTGCTTGTTTTTATTCCACGCGTACGCGGTCACGAATTTTCTGAAGCAGTTTTCAATCGGTCTAAAAGTAGCCATTTTGTTGGCTATTTGATAGAAATATTTTTTTGGCCCCAGTTTCTCACATACCACTTGCTCCAGATAGCCCATACATTCTAGTAATGAACTCGTAGTCCCCACACATGAACAACTTGAATGTGTATTGCCTGTTTGTGTAATGTTCATTTTATTCTTTATGCTGTCATGTTAGATAACTGTTCATACCTCCATTCCATCCCTTGCAGATGTGCTACTTGGTCAAGTGCTATGTGGAGGTTGGTAACAGTGTCGCCCGCTTCAAAGCAGCAAAACACGCAGTTGTTGTGAACTGAGTTAGGTGCTGCAACATTCACTATTTGGAAGGTCATCTTGAATGAGCCGCCTCCTTTGTCCCCTCCAAGCTTTAGCCATATCTCACTAGCAGGTATGACCCCATCATGCCAGGTAAGCCGTCCTGTCCTGCATTAGGTTTCAAAACAAATTAATTGTATATCTGGTGTGTGCCTTAAGCACCCCTAACCTTTGATTCTCTTCCAAAAGTTTAACAACCTTTAGAACCACATCTGGAATGTAAACTAAAGCAGCTCCCCTAAGCTCCTCACCACCAGAAGTGGATGGAAATGAAAATAGAGCCATCTCTCCTTTCAAGTTGTCGCCCACAATTCGTCTGCAGATGTGGCGCATCGTCTGCTCCCCAGCTAGAGATACTCCTGATGGTTTGAGCCACCTGAACAAGTAATAGTAATAGTGATGTGTATAAAGTTCTTTACCGTTTTAGAAGCCTCAGTCTATTCCAGGGAATAGTAAGGCCAGTTTTAATGGCCAATACTTCAGCTGGGCCAATTGAGATGTTTGTTATCCCTGCCTTCTCCAGTAATGACTTCTTCTCTTCATCATTCAATGTGAGCACCTCACTCTCATGCAGGGTTGATGGTTCCCCTCCACTGATGACACTTCTAGCTGTGTGCATCTCTGAACACCGTGTTTTGACAGTCCTGGAACAAGCAGCTGTAGTTGGATGCCGGGCTTTTGTTAACTTCATGAATATCATTGGGCTGGTCAAACATAACATAACAATTTAAGTGGCACTGAATACGCCTAACCGTCCCTCCTGTAGCCAGCTGTACTGTGGCTTGATCAGGGCTGGTGGAGATGGCCCTCTTCAATAATCACACTGCTTCTCTTTCCTCACCTGCAGTAAGGGGATTGTGTGCACTCATGTTCTTCATAGTACCCAGCCTTTACATCCCTATGGCACACTACACACTGAACCAGTACATCTTTTAGCAGCAGTTGTATAAGGTTTGGATGCTGGTCTGATCTCTGTGGGGACCAAGCCACCATCCAGCAAGCAGCAAGGGCACACTGTGGCTGAGGCTGTCACTCGCTCTACAATGCAACTGGTGCAGGCCAGCTTTCCACATGGTAGCTCAAGGGGCTGTGAAAGCACGTTTGCACATACCACACATTTCAACTCATCGAGGACAGTCGTGTTGTTCTGGCTTGACAATGGTGGGTACGGCTCCTGTGAGAAGACTGGTGGAGGAGGGGCAATATTCCAAAGATGTGCAGCTACCATGTTTGGTGTGAGGCCTGGTTGGCATCGTCTGCCAACAGTGAACTTTCTGGAGATACATCCTTTTGCAATAACTTTGAAGTGCTCACACACCTGTGTATTGCATAGGATGTTACATGTGTGAACTCTAGCAGGGATGTAGTATATATGTACCTTACACCCTTCATTTTCTATGTTCCTCCCATTCAAATGGTGTCAGTGTACACTTATGGTGCACTTCTTCTGCCCTGGCACAGATGATTCTCTTCATTGAAAGGTGACAGCACTCACAAAAGCGTTCTGGGTGCATGTGAGCATTGTCAGTGGAGGTGTTGATTGCAAAAGCTGTTAACATCCTTTGCACTCATAAGTGCTCTTCTTTCTTCATTAGCCTCTTTCCACAAACTCTGCAGTGCAGCGGCAGTTGTTTTGTGTGGTAATCCATCTCTGTAACCTGCAACATGCATCGATTATTCATAAGATACACTCAAGGTTTTTCTGGTGGCAGAAAATTCGTGACCAGGTCTGGTTCGTCAGTTCCGTTACTGGCTTGACCGACAGACTAGTCTTACCTCCAGATCAACTTCGGGTAGCCCATTCTATTCGATCTCGTTCCCACCTAACCGAAATAAGTACCGCATGGGACTGCTTGCGCATACGGTAGGCCTGAAATTTGGAAAGTGCGTGAGGACTATAAATAAAACAGCATGAAAGGTTGTGTTGTATATTAGTTTAAAATATTGCATTTAATATTTCTTCTTGAGAAGTTGTGAGCTTTGAAAATTAGACAGGTACCATAATGTTATAATTATAAACACAGCCGCATACAACCGTGAACAGCTTCAACCATAATAACTTTAAAGCCAAAATGGTCTTAAATGTTAATAACTCACTATTGAAATTAGTAACTTGAAATCAGTGCTGTTCCACCGCATATTCATGTAGATGTTACGTTATTAAAATCACAAATATCTGTTGCGGTGCAGAGAGGCAATGCTGTATGCGTTCTGGGGTGTGCTGGTTTAGTTTTAGATGCAATGTACTTATACACTAGAGATGAACTTTAGGCCTACATGCATGTACTTGTGTTATTATGCATACCCTACTTCTTAAAAGCCATTATACATATAATTATATCTGACTGTAATTTTGAAAAACTTCGTTCATAGAGGGCTTTGAACTTGAGGTCTATTGTCCTGAGTGTCCATCCGGGGGGTACAACTGGACACCCGGGTGGACAGCAAAAAAAGTCTTTGCCGTTCGGTCATGGAAGGGACCTAGTTGCATTTAACGGTGCAGCGTCGCCTGTGCACGCAGCAATCTTCATCACACACATAACATAGTACAACACACAAGATAACTGACACCACAACCGCAAACAACAACCCGGATACATATCTGAGCAGGGGGCAACTAACAACTAAATTCGGAGGAGGTGCGCCCACACCTCCCCAGGAAAAACCCCCCGTGGCAAACCCTCTAACAGGATAAAAGCCACTTCTCTGGGGGAAAAATAACCTTCTAACTAAGCACTGCTCAGCATGCACACAAAAAAGGAAATTCTCCTTCAGTTCCAGCCTTCAGCCAATTTTCATTTCGGTGCAGGTCCACTAGAAAAACCACTGTTAAGGACAACCTGCAACTGTTCTGAACATGAGAGGAACAACACAAACAACACCACACCAACCACCGTAAAAGCAATCGAACTTGCTTGTGCACGACGCTTAGAATGTCACCTTCAAACCATTTATACTCCCCACCACGTGGCTACTCCAATTACCGGAGGGAGCTTAGTTTCCGTCTAATTCACTTCGTTCAACCGACAGAAACGTGTATCTCCCTCCTTAAACATCCCGCCACACCCCATGACTTGACAACAACCTTTGTGCAGCGTCGCCTGTGCACGCAGCAAGCTTCATCACACACACAACATAGAGTTAACAAAGAACGGGCACCCAAGGACTGGCTTATCAGTAGAACAAGTCTTTTTAGGATCGGGCCGAGATAAGTAAGGCTTAAATCCTTTTGATCCCCGTAAAACGAGCCGTGCTAGCGGACCTATCCATTACGCGATGTAAGTGCTTTGCTTTGTAAATTAAAGAGAAGTGTATGAAATGCAAATGTCCGACGCCATTTTCCTTCCAGTGACGCAATGTGGAGCGAAATGGATCTGGGATTTTCCCTCAAACATCCCCTCTTTGATAAATGCAGTGTTTACGATTATATTAATATCAGTGAAGGGAAAAAACGATAAAATGCAGAGAGCGTTTGAGCCCAATCTTACAGAGAGAAAGGAGACAGAAAGCTTGTTACATAGCTTTCTCGCAGTCAGGGCAAAAACGGACAGCTCCCTAACTGTAGAGCAGTCAGAAGACATAGTGAGCGCTGTTAAAGGTGGGGAATCGAACTCCAATACCTCTACGATCGTCGGGAGAAGACTCGCCGAGATTGGTACATATTTAATTATCGGCCGGAGCTACTATATAAGCCATGCACCTTTTCTTTCCATTCAGCGGACGAGGTGGATGCACAATATGGCTCAGAGGTGGACGAGATAGTGTGGTCGATAGCAACCCCTGAGCGTGCGTTCTCCACTTTCCGCGAGGTGGCTCAAAACTTGTTCGAATGGAGAGCCGGCAGCACCCGTAAGTCCCCGCACGCACGAGAGTTTCAGAACCGCATTGCAGGAACGTACCCATAGTTGCCTCCAAAACCATGTTGGCCATCCTTCGAGGTTAAGTAGTATGCAATATATACAAGTAAATAAAAACATTCTCTTGTTAAAATTGAAATAGGCCTATATTTAGCACACTCACAATATAACAGCGCATGCCTGAGTAAATAGGCCTATTTCAATTTTCCAGTAAAATTTCTGTCACTCTTGTTTCCGTGCTTTTTACACCACCATTGGTCAATCCTATATACCAACAACTCTCTCGTTAGAGAATGTTTTTATTTACTTGTTTCATAGGTTTTTTTTCACCCTGTCATAGCAGTATCATAGTCAATGAAATGTAGGAAGAGCATATAGAATTTAGACGATCCCCTTTATCTCTTAATGCAATAACAAATAACTTTTTAAATAATAATAATTAATTGTACGAATTAGTAGAATTTATAACGTTTGTCCTCGCCCGCGCCCTCATCTCCTGTGGGGACGTCCTCCTCCCCGGCCTCCCCAGGGAGGGAGCACAGGCAGCGGTGGTAATCGGCGGGAGCGCTGCTGGTGGTAACGGCGGGGGTATCGCTGCTGGTGGTGGCGGTGGGGGTATCGCTGCTGGTGGTGGTGGGTCCATAGCTGCTGGTGGTGGTGGGGCAGCGGGGCTTCTTCTCGTGGGGTGAAGGGGAGAGGAGTCAGAGGATGAATGTCATCCTCTTCCTCCTCCAACCCCTCACTATTAAAAAAACTACGAAGGTCTTCAGCTGCCATCTACATGTACGTGACAGAGAGTATGATTAAAAAATTTTTTTTTACCTTCTTCTTTTTCCAAGCAAGTTTACACGTGAATCCACATAGAGCATTATTAAATTTTTACCTCGTTTTGCAAAGTGCACTATAATTCAGCGGGTGCATGACTGACTTTTATACTGCAAAGCCTTAACACGTGTGCAGACTGTGCTATAATTCTATTGGTCCAATTCCATCCTATTAACACGACATGTGCTAAAATTTTATTGGTCAAATTTGAAAATGCTCCAATCTAAACATGGAGATGTAGCCTACATGCAGTAAAGATGGATAGTGTGGGAACTCAGGAAGTGAACTACATGACAGCATGTAGATCTGGGATAACATGGCACCATGTAGATTGATAAGGATATACGTTTATATCTGTGGACAGGGTCTGCAGCGTTATGAGTGTGGGCAGAAGGTCTGATTTTTTCACTACATAAATGTGAGAGTAGAAGTACCTTATGGTGGCTATAACAAGTTGATGTGCAACAGTACAAGATCATGATATGGCGGCATGTGTCCATTGTACACACCGCCAGCACTAGCAGCAGACTTTCTTGCCACCAAAGCACCAATTAATATTGAAATGTATAATAAGGAAGCCTTTTTATACTATAGCTTCTTATATAGCATAACTTTCGAATTCTGTCGGTGGAACTACATACGCGATCAGATACTACGGTATACAGTCTACAGCAGATAATGTGAAGTAAGAGGCTCCAATTAGAATGTGTCCCCCCCACACCACCGCCCTTACAGAAAAAAAAAACCCGGCAACAACTAGCCACTCGTACACCTACAGATATGCCAAACGAGTGCAATACAAGACACGACAAGGTGTCAAGCGCGCTACTGAAAGGACCATCAAAGCGACCACCCCGAATGTGCGTTACACCATGAATGTTGGATCTGGACATAAATTATAGCATGAAAAGTGTATCGCTAAAATATTTTATGCAACAGTTACAGCGGAAGATATTGCAGCTCTCTCCGTGCTGTTGTTTGAAATATGTGCACGCTGTTCGCTGACAACAATTTCGTAATAATGTTAATGTGTATTGTGGTGCATAATTTATATCTAATAGTATCAAAGTTGCTGATGACAACGTATTATGGTTTATCTGATAATAGCGTGAGATCAGTGGGTACATGTAATCTTTGTCTGATGTATTATATGGCTTCACTTGCCAGTGGAGGATTTGTTTCAGGTCCAGGTCCACGAGTGGTTCCATCCATGTCCAGCTGCAGGATTAGCTCCACCTGCTCTACCTGCTATATATCCTGGATATACAGAAGTATATCCTGGTCCAGAATATACAGCAGTATATCCTATACAAGATGACATGCTCCTGGGTTATAAATGAAATACTTGTACTTATTGTTTAAATAGTAATACTGTGTGTTTTAATGGTACACCCACACCTCAAAAAATTGCATGGCCACGAGATTCTAAAATAAAACTGTCATTTGACATTCTTGCTACATGGTTACTTTTCAAGAACTAAATACAATACTAAATCTACCAAAAAATGTAGGAAACAAGTGATAAAAACACTCTCTATGCGAGAAGGTTGGTGGTATATAGGAATCAAAGGCGGTGGTGGTGTAAAAAGCAAGGGAACAAGGATTGTGATTGAAAAGGAAAAATGAAATAGACCTATATTAGCACACACAGTTAAACATGACGACATGCTGCTAATATAGGTCTATTTCTTTTTTCCTTTTCAATCACAATCCTTGTTCCCTTGCTTTTTACACCACCACCGCCTTTGATTCCTATATACCACCAACCTTCTCGCATAGAGAGTGTTTTTATCACTTGTAGACACTACTGTACACACAGTTGAGTCACCATGCATGCTTTACATGTGAAGTGAATGGTTTTGTGCAGATCCGTGCTGTACATAGTCGGGCGGGCCCTACTACCGCGTTTGGTCAGGTAGTAGGGTGACAAGCCCGACCAAACACCGCCCGACTATGCTCTACAAATGTTGCATGCACAGCTTTTTAATGTTAATACAACATGCCATAACATACCTTTGGGTGGTAGTGGTAGTTCTGTGACCCCTGCGGTACCGCGTCCTCTCGGAAGCACATTCAGCCAATCGGACAGCGGGGTCATTCCAATACCGACTCCTTTTAGATGCTTTAATGGCAGCTGAATTGTCCGCCTGTTAGCAGCGCGGTTTCC
Organism: Eunapius fragilis; assembly: GCA_963681505.1. NCBI lineage: Eukaryota > Metazoa > Porifera > Demospongiae > Spongillida > Spongillidae > Eunapius > Eunapius fragilis. The sequence continues at coordinate 4,994,114 of OY811986.1, read as the reverse complement.
CTCGAGGTCCTCTTCATATCGCCGCCTTTTAGCAGCACGGTTCTCCTCGAGGTCCTCTTCATATCGCCGCCTTTTAGCAGCACGGTTCTCCTCGAGGTCCTCTTCATATCGCCACCTTTTAGCAGATCGCTTAGATTTAATATCGGCCTTGTAGCTGTCGCGTACAGAGGCCTTCTTCTTTTCGGGATCGGCCTTGTAGCTATCGCGTACAGAGGCCTTCTTCTTTTCGGGATCGACCTTGTAGCTGTCGCGTACAGAGGCCTTCTTCTTTTCGGGATCGGCCTTGTAGCTGTCGCGTACAGAGGCCTTCTTCTTTTCGGGATCGGCCTTGTAGAGCGCTCAGGCTTTAGCTTTGTTCTCGTCTTGCTTTTGGAGGTATTCCGCTCGTTGCTTAGATCTCTTCTTTTGATTACGCGAAGGCACACTTCACTAGCCAAAGTAACAACTAAACTGACCAAATATATTTAGTGCAGGTTAGAGTGTTTATACTGCCTAAAATTATTAATAAAATCTATTGTATACCTTATTAAGTAGAACTTGATATGTGTCTATATGACATGTAAGAATAACGTGCCGGTAAATTTCGAAGCGATTGGTACTATTCCCGTCCTTCTAAACCGTTCCTAGCTCGAGTTATACTTTCCTAAGAAGAAGAAGACGACGATGGAGAATTACTTTAGGACTGGGCACGAGAAACAGGAAATTGTTTGTCTCTCTATAACCACACCGTTTTATGACACTGTACCGACGTAGAACTGTAGATCCTTGTGCTCGCGATAAAGAGATAAGCGATCCGTTTCTCCGTTGTCCCTCTAGACGCTAGTGAAGTTTTATTAATGACATTCATCAACCCTCAATCAATCCTATATTGAACCTGCTGCCGCAGGTTACTTCTAACTGACTTATTTATATTAATGATTACAAGTACCAGTTTAGTCTCGGCCCCAGGCCATAACGTCACAACGTATCACCGGTGACACGTACAATAACGACTCACAAAATGCGACTTTTAATAGCTCACAAAATGCGACTTTAAACCTCAAGTATCTGTTAGCTTATACAGGATGTCCCACGGAGGGCTGCTAATGAGTTCATGCACTTTGTGTTCAATGTATCAACAAACCTTGACTTTGTCAACCTGTTGTTTTCCATCCTATGATTTTCTCAAGAGATTGTTTCCTGTAACGCTACATAATCCGTCCTTTTTCTAATATTTCGTTTCCTTCTCCACGCCCTGGCTTCTTACTTTCATTACATGTACGACGGCTCCGTACATGTACTAATACCTGCACGTTCACTATAATAGCTTCAAATTTGCTGACATAACCTGAGTACCCAATCCAAAGAAGAAAACTTTCACTATACAGTACATTATTTTACCTCACACGTGTTCACTTGCTAGATGATATAGTATACACGTGCACTCGTGTCCACTTGGTTATGCACCTTGTTTGAGCACCTGACCACATAACACCTCCAGCAGAGAGGACCGGAGTAGGTATACATTAATAAGGGTTCAGTCTTGTTCAGAACATTGTCAATCATATAAATTTGGTGCATTAAGGGAAGTGAGGAGTGCAGTCATGCCAGCTAATCCCACATACCACGATAACTAATCTTAGTTTTGGCAATGAGCACATCATCTTCTGCTCTGTGAGAATGAAAAGCACGACACAAGATAAAGGTATAGTGTGTGGGAGTGATGCTCACACCATCATGCATTTCTAATATGTCGATGGATATGGGGATTTGGCATGGCAAATGTGTACGGTACCACCTGCAGCATTGTCCATCCTCCACCAGGGTAAAATAGCAAGGTTGAAGCTCTTATTCTGACTATGAAGAGAGCGTGCAGGTATTAGTATACATGTACGGAGCCGTTGTACATGTAATGAAAATAAGCAGGGCGTGGAGAAGGAAATGAAATATTATAGAAAAGGGGCGGATTACATATAGGACTACAGGAAACTGCTCTTGGGAAAATGGAAAACAACAGGTTGACACAGACAAGGTTTTGATACTTTGGTCACAAATTGAACTCATTAGCAGCCCTCCGTCACTACTGTTTCAACACATTGAAACGTGGATCAAAAAGACCTATACGCCCAGAAATATTGAAATGGCTGCGTGTGCTTAGCAACGAAATATTGCAATCGAACAGCGTTGGAATGTGCGCTACTCTTTTTGAACACGACACTTGGTAGCATATTTGACGCTGTTTTATGGTTATACAACTTATACTCTGATGCCACAAGTACATGATCGTAGCTTAAGCCACTTGAACACTTAAAACATATAGGCTTTTAGTGGTAGGGCATTTACTAATTGGCTTGTGTACAAACTGAGGAAGTTTTCTGGTTCCAACGGCGCATAGCTTTGTGTTGTAGATGGAATGAACTTGATAATTTTTTTGTTTTCGAAGTGGCTCAGTTATACATTTTAAAGTTAACAGTTCGCGCACGAGACCTAGCAACTAGGTCAAAACGGTTGCTCAGTACAGTACTACGTTATAGTTGTGCATGGACTGTTTTACACAACAGACACTGGCATTGAAGAAAATGAAAGGTTCTGATGTCCATGCATGCTTGCATGGTCTCACATACTAGCCCTGACCCATGTACAACCAGGCCTACCCCCACCAACCAACCTTGGCCCCATGCATAACCAGCCCTCACGCCATGCACAACCAGCCTGTTCCCATGCCAACCAGCCCTCACGCCATGCACAACCAGCCCTGTCCCCATGCACAACCAGCCATACCCTCAGAACCAATCCTGGGCCCATGCACAACCATGCAGCCCTGACCCCATGCATGCATGACCTCACAACCAGCTCTGGCCCCACAACCAGCTCTGGTCCCACAACCATCCCTGACTCCACAACCAGCCCTGGCTCCACAATCATGCATATGCCTCACAACCAGCTCTGGTCCCACAGCAACCCTGGTTCCATGCACCACTGTGCTACCCTGGCCTCATGAATGCACAACCCCACAACCAGCTCTGGCCGCAAACCCAATGCAGCTCTGGCTCCACCAGCCCTGGTCCACAACCAGTTCTGGCTCCACAACTGCCCTGGCCCCACAACCAGCTCTGGCCCCTCAATCAGCTCTGGCACCACAACCATCCCTGGCTCCACAACTGTCCTGGCCCCACAACCAGGTCTGACCCCACAACCAGCTCTGGCTCCACAACTAGTTCTGGCCCCACAACCAGCTCTGGTCCCACAACCAGATGCACACTACCGTGCAGCTGGCCCCTTGCACAACCAGCTAGCTCTCAGTGGCTCTAAAACATTTCTTAAGGATGCATGATTTATATAACGAATATTATAAATAATCAGTTGTGTTTTTCCCCTGTATTCCTGTGTGTGCATGTGTGTGTGTGTGTGTGTGTGTGTGTGTGTGTGTGTGTGTGTGCGTGCGTGTGCGCGTGTGCGTGTGCGTGTGAAGAAATTAATGCACAAACGTATGTAATACTTGATGGATATGCCTTAATTCGTAAAACTATCACCATTATATTCACATGCATGCAGTGTGTGTGTGGGGGGGCGTGTCACTAAGTCAGGTCGAAACGGGAGGTACAAAGTACAGTCAACTGTGAGCTTTGAACAATCCCATAGACTTCGAATGCAATAACGTGCATCTACACTATTAAGAAAGCATTTCTCTCAAGACAGCACCGTGTCGCATTCCAGTCTACCGTACAATATTCGTACTTTTTGTGCTCAAAAAACTAGGGTTATAACAGAACCACTTTGAAATGTATCTTGATATATAGAACAATGTCAGCACGTACTGTCGGATGGTGTGGAAAGTCTCGAAAAACTTCCAGACGCGAACACTTTGAATCGGACTAATTGTAGTCTCCCGCACACGCGTACAATAGAAACACCTTCCGCAGAGTAAAAAAAAACTGTCTGCATCTGAATTAGGTACGTATGTGTACAGAAAGGGTCTGTCTACATGCCTAGACACTCCAAGTTACTGCATTTCATTCTGGTTGTGCAAACAGTGGCTCCAAACAATGCAGTAAGATAATGAGTTTAATGACTCCATTATTACGGTATGTTTAACATTGTTCTAATTATCTCCTTTTTGACCCACTCGGAACAATAGTGCCGTGGGGCATCGTGTATAAGCTAACAGCTTACTTGTGATTGCAATGAATGTACCTTAAAGTGAGCTGTTAAAAGTCGCATTATGTGATGTAATCCGACAGCGAGTTAACGTATTAGGGTCTGAGGTCAACAGGGGCGGATGCAGGGTTTTGGGGCGGGGGGGGGGGGGGGGGGGTGTGAAGTGATTTTGAAGGGACACGCCCCACCAACATTCGCACTTTTTAAAGTCACAAAACACCGCAGCCATGCATGCCAAATAGTAGTAAATAGTATACGACTGTAATATAAGTACATCTGCTGCTGTTACAATGCATGCTACTAGAATCATGACGAAATTCGAATTCACTGAATGGCCGCCTAGTTCACATACAAAGATCGAAAGAGCCTTCGGGGATTTTGCTTTACAAATCGATCAACGATGCAATCAGCATTTACAGGTATATGATGGTTAATGTGCATCAAAGTGAGCGATGCCAGCCGTTCTTCGTCCATTCGGTTTCTGAGGGTTGTTTTAATTCTTCGGAGAACCGAAAATGTACGCTCCGCTTCGGAGCTAGTCACAGGAAATACAGATCCAATGGTAAATGAGATTCGAATGTTTGGAACACGTCACCATCAGCATATTTCAAGCAACCAATTATATTGTCCGGCAAGTCTGTTGCTTTCGAGCGATGCTTCCAGTAATGAATCCATTATTCTATCTCTGATTGCAAAGTTTTATACGAATTGAATTCATGGATTTAATAACGCAGAATTCATTGAATTCATAGATTTAATAACGCGGTTTTACCCCCCCCCCCCCCCTCCCCCCAAAGAAGTCGTGAATTTAATAGCACGGTTTTGCGGGATACCCTACTCCACCCCCCACCCCCCCTCCCCTCCCCTATCGTTACACGTAAAGCACACGTAAGAAGCCGTGAATTTTTAATAACATAGGTTTTGCGAGGGGGGGGGGGGGGGGGGGGGGGGGGGTATACCCTACTCACCCCCCCCCCCCCCTAAATCCGCCCCTGGCCAAGTATAATTAACAGCAGGTTGAAAACCCCGCCCCCCCGTTTCAAATCCTGGATACGCGCGCGCCGGCATTGCACGATAATATGCAGCTGCGAAGCGAAATTAAATGGTGTCGCAATCCAAGGAGAGGAGCTTAAATAAACAACATAAAATGATATGCTATTCCTGATATGCAAGCCTGAAGTCAGGTCAAAAGAAATGGTGCGACCAATTAATGGGAGCGGGGAAAGAGTGCAAGATTGTTTTATCATCTAATGATTCCTCATTTCAGTTTCCTTCCGTTTTTTTTTTTGAAATTATGCAGCCAAAATCACATTGGGAAGAATTTACGCGATCCTGGCATACTGCTACCGCCTCTGTAAGCGGTTTATCACAGACAGTCCTCCAGCCTCCACCTTAGTGGCATTCCTTGGTACCATGGGAGGCTGGCTGGTGACATTCCTCACTGAAGTAGGGTTCTATACCTGGATAAGGCAGCAAGGATGGGTAAGCTAGTTAATAAGAGGAGGATGTGAGGGAGAGGAGTGATAAGTTGGTCAGGATCATGTTGGGTGTACAGGACAGTGAGTGGTGTTAGGGAGGTAGCAGGTGTACCTTAATTTAGACAGAGGAAAGAAAAGGAAGGAGGATGGGAATGAGGAAGAAGAAGGTAGGAAGTGGGAGGAGCCGAGGAAAGAGATGAGGAAGATTTTGCACCTTAATATTATAAGACTTGTATATTTAGGTGAGGAGGATATATGAGTGGTTTTAGCGGATACACTGCATGGGGAGTGATTAATGGGATACATAGGTTAGGGGGCAAAATGAGGTGGGAGCATATATTTGATCAGTCAGTCAGCTCTTCTCCTCACCTCTTCTTCCCCTTCATCCATATTCAACTCCTCCCCTTTCTCCTCATGCTTGTCCTCCTCCTCCTCTTCCTCCTCCTCCTCCTCCTCCTCCTCCTCCTCCTCCTCCTCCTCCTCGTCCTCCTCCTCCTCTTCTGCAGGATCAGTTACTTGCTGGCCCAGTTGCCATGTTGTGGAGTACAGTGGGACAACACTCCTTTTTGTTTGTGGGCCTGTTACTTATTGGATATTGGGGATACACTACATGGAGGCACTAATTAACTCAGATGGTTACTTCTCATCTGTCCGGTCAACATGAAAGCTTTCTCTAGAAGATGGTCTTTTTGGGGTTGGTATTTACAAAATCATGAACTGCAAGGACTCCAGATACAGCTAGCGTTTGATCTTGGAGCAGTATGATTTGTTTGTATCGAGAGTTGCGTTAACAACTTGACCCCGATTATGAAAGTCATTAACAATACGAACGACGATCGGGTCGCTTAGATTTTGCCAACTCGTAGGCGTAGGAGGCGTAAGGCTGGGGGGGGGGGGGGGGGGGGGGGGGGGGGGGGGGGGGCGGGGGCGGGGGTGGCATAGCCCTCCACTTTTAAACAGGTACGGGCTAAGCCAGTTTTTATAACAGGACGTGAATATTAAAATGTACGATTGGAGCTAAGAAGCCAATGAACAGCGTAAGACGCTTTGAGCTTTGCGGCGGATATGCTATAATCACAACACCGATCGCGATCAACCTCCTTTATTGCCATTCAATTATGTATATACGGTGTTTGTTGATTATAATTTATACAGTCGGAAAATAAAAGCTTCCGCGCGTGGAGAACAAATGACTTGTCACAGCCGTCTACAGTCATGATAGGTGGTCCTAAAATTTTTTTTCATCAGCTTTATAACAAAATATCAGTGTGAAATCAGATTCTCATTTTGTCTTTTTGTTGGTAAAATAAAAAGATTTTACCAACAAAGACAAAATGAAAATCTGATTGCACAGTGATATTTTGTTATTGTTTATCAATAAACTAACTGACTGTACTGAATGGCTAAGTAACATTTATTTTCAGTAACCCCCTCCCCCCCCCACCTATAAACAGGTTTTGAATGCTTTCTCCATGCCTAGTAGATGGATTGGGATGAAATTTGCTTCATAACTGTAGGTCGTTAGTACAAAGCGTTTGGCCGAGTCAGTTTTTAAACCCGGGAAAAAGGTAAGGTGTTATAGTTTCTTGAGGCGCCATTTTAGTTCCTCTAATGAGTAATGTTGTCATCGTACAATATTCCTGGCCTACCGTAAAAATGCTCTTCTCGGGGTTATCACCCACTTTGCTGTACAAAATATGTACTCATGTGTGACAAATAGGGTGTGTAACCGATTTTCAGGTTTTGTAGGCTAATCGCGATTACCTATTCGGTCGACTATGCCCTTAGTAGAATAGCAGGTTACCGATTGCAGAATTTCCTTTAGTCGAAATAACCGATTCTGTTTTTCTTAGTCGCGATTAGTCGATATTCGTTTCCTTCATATGCAAAAATCGGTAGCAAATCGATTACCCCTTTTATATGCCCTTCGCTGTACAAAGGCACACTAACGGGTTAATTATAATCGGTAAATTGAGATGTAATCAACACTTAGTCGCACGTCTGGGGACCCGGCTGAAGCGCCCGGGCCTCCATCAAAATACGCGCAGTGGGCACGGCAATATAAATACATTCACACTTTCTCTGCAGTATTGTATATGTGCATTAATCAAACGCGCTACGTATTCTTTTGCACAGGTGACAGGTGTCCAAATGCTCATTACACTGGGTCTTTAGGCTTTGTCATATGCGTGGAGCGGTGTTCCACCATGAGGTGTCTAGCTGCTCAGTACTTATTGAATTGTATATTGAGGTGAATAATGGATAATAACTGCCAATTGTGGCGGATGGGAATGATACATGTACGTGTTTAAGGCATTTTGTATACCAGAAAAGAGCGAGGGCTACGGGGTGGACAAACTATTCATTTCGCTGTTATCTCAGTAAACTAAAATCATACGAGTACTAAGGTAGCGGGGAAACAAATAGCCACGTATTTTTGGGTGAAAAAAAAAATACTTGGGTCACAATCCGCGCCTTGCATCATGGCCGCATAGGCGGCTCCAGGGGGGGGGCCCAGGGGGCCATGGCCCCCCCCCCCTTCCCGTGGTTATGGCGCCCCCCCCAACCCCTATAAGTAATTTTTACTGTAGCGTTGCAATATGATTACTACATGTAACTATGTGTAAAATAACTACAAAAACTCATCTGAGCGTACAAATAGCGATTAACAAACGACTAAGATTGCAAAATTGATAAAGCCCCTCCCCCTCTGGCGCCCTTCGTGACGTTGGCCCCTCCCCTTTTGGCGCCCTTCGTGGCGTTGGCCCCTCCCTTCGGTAAGCGCTGGGGCCGCCTATGATGGGTTTGGCGTAATATTGGCAATTTGGCATGCACATCGTTCCTAGTCCCTGTGGATACCATCATTGTTGTTTTAATGATTTAAAGTTACCATAAGTAACTGATAAGCAATAAACTGGCTATACTTAATTGTATTAGACTTGTGATTTATCGTGCCCTTATAATAAAAGGAAAAACCTGGAAAAACCTAGGTAATCGTTGGCAAATTAATAGTGCATCAATCGCCAAAATCGTTTTTAATAACCGATTTGCAAGTTGCTATAAACCTGAAAAATCGATTGTACTTATTTTAATCGATTTTGATTTATAAAAAAGGTTACACACAGCAAAACTCTTAGCCATTTTTTTTGCATATTACATTTCGCAATGACAATATTCATTCGGTGTTGCATGGTGGAGCTCCGCCTCGAAGGTGTTGTTGAGACGGTTCTTTGAAACGATTGTTGATCACATGCTTCTATATGCACTCTGGGCTTCCCTTTCCGTAGTTCCTTCCAAACAGATGCCGCCTTTTTGGTAGTGGACCATGACGAATGACTCCGCGTACCAGCAAGGATTATTAACAATTACATGGATTGGAATCCGTGACGTTAACCCTCTCCATCCTCGTTTCATTGAGAACTCTGTATACGTAGTATGGCAATTGTAAGTAATGGGGCGCCTAGCTCAACTATTGAAGACATACTGATCGTTAAGGAAAGTATCGCGCGGACTTATAACTGCGGATAGTGTAATTAGGGCATTATTGAAAGGACCATGCAGCGACGATAAGATTGTTAGCTTCGGTGCAAGAGAGTGTTAAGCATAACCTATGTCCCATTCACCCCAGCAGCCAGTTTAATGTACTAACTATACGGTATTTGCTTACAAATGCATCCCAGAGCTCAAGTAAGAAAGCTGAATCATTTCAGTGATATCCGGATTAAGCATCCATCCAACATTAATTTTATTGACGTAGGATCTCTCTTTATATCCCTTCGCATGGCAATTGATCCAAAAAATAACTTTTTGAACTTCTCTTATGCATATTCTTCCGTTGATCAAACAAACGGCGCCTGTTCTTTTTTACTTTAGGCATTCATGTGTAAGGGAATGAAGCTAGCCTTACATAAACCTCACCATATTAATTTACGACTGATATGTCACAAAGACCTTACTAGACCTTTCTGCAAATATACGTCTCACAGTGGATCTTGGTGCGTTCTGTACAAATACAGTCAAATAGTAGCTTTAACGCGTATATATATACGTGAAGCGAAATAGCCTTACTACATAAAGGCTGTGCACGCCATAGATATATAATACAATTTCATTCGGCCCCTTTTTGTGCAAGTAACGTACTCGGAGTATATTGACCACTGAAAAAATAACGATTGCTGGTGTATTTGTAACGGCTAGAACCTTTTTCATGATCTAGAGGCAACACAGCATAGCTTACAAAAAAAAAAAACCTGTCACTGGTGTGGTTTTGCGTACGAGGCGAAACGAGGATGGTGACAAATAATTTACGTGACTACCGTGGATTGCAATTGCTAATAATCCTTGGTACCAGAATATTATCCCTGCTCGTACCCGCTGCACACTGAGCCTCGCCGGCTTGGTTTGAAAGGAACTGTTTAACAAAAACGACAAAATGAAAATCTTCCATAATATGTTGCTTTTAAGTTCTGCAACCAATTGCAATTACTTTGAGCAATATAGCTCAATTACTCTCACGTTTATACCATGCATAGCCTTGAGATATTATTTTAAAGCCTCGCTCCTACCCCACCGTTGTTTTGGCCATCAGCGCATGCAATTGCATAGCAATGTTCTAAAGTTACTGTGCCCCCTTCTCAGACAACCTTCACAAGGAGACGGAAGGACCTGGTAACGTAAGTGCAGCTGTAGTACCAGTTTATGCTTCAAAAGTATTACGGGTTATAAAGCTTAATACAATGCGCAACGGTATAGTTATTGGACTGATCAGATATGTGGCCTTTGTTAATTGTCTCTTGAAGTTGAGATGGTCTGTTGAATTTCTTATATTACGAACATTTCACTTACACATTATTCACTCCAATATATATGCATCATACCAGTTATGTATTTACTGTACATAAAATTGTCTGTACAACATAAAGTACAGGGCCAAAACAGTTCAGTGTCATCAGAATATATAATTACGGAATAAGTGGAGCTTCTTCATTGTTTAAATTGTTAGGCCTATTGGCATCGATAGGTGGATTTGCTCTTCCTTCAGCTGCACGTAGCTTCTTACGTAAACCGAAATTACTAATAATGCAGAGTATACTTATGGAGAGTAGGCCTATTATTGCAAACGCTAGTGGTATGCCTATTTCCAGATCAGTAGTGAGTTCAGCACCAGGACTATGCCCTGCAGATAAAGAATAGACAGTCACTGACAGCAACACCATACAAGGAACACATACTTCCTCCCCTGGTACATGTTATTACTATCAGTCATTTGATTGGAAACATAATCATGAAAAGAAAATGCTGCTCTCTCTCTCTCTCTCTCTCTCTCTCTCTCTCTCTCTCTCTCTCTCTCTCTCTCTCTCTCTCTCTCTCTCTCTCTCTCTCTCTCTCTCTCTCTCTCTCTCTCTCTCTCTCTCTCTCTCTCTCTCTCTCTCTCTCTCTCTCTCTCTCTCTCTCTCTCTCTCTCTCTCTCTCTCTCTCTCTCTCTCTCTCTCTCTCTCTCTCTCTCTCTCTCTCTCTCTCTCTCTCTCTCTCTCAGACTAAAGATCTGGCACATATGAACTTGGTACCGTTTTAAATGATGAATTTTAAGGTGTTTTTGAAAACATTATATTTCAGCAATCATATGTTCGTTTCTTGCCAAATTCTAGCAATGTATTGCCCCATCCTTTTGTGCATATGATACGATTTTGATGTTATAGAATCACTCCGCTTGAGACCTGATAGGTCATGGAGGTAAACTTTGTAATGTCCGATAACACACAGAAATCCAAAATTGGGATTATGGAATGGCAATTACAACGTGCACTCAACTTAAATAGTCCAATTAATGCAATCACTGCGCATGCTCCTACCAAGTCCAGTTCTTCACATACCTTTTCCCATAAGAAAAACCCGCCTGATATTTTTCAACTTGCTTCCTGTTTCTCCTAGGTCTTCCTTCGGGTTCCCGTACATCCGGTACCTGCCTATTCGGTCCACCTCCTTGCTCCGCCTCCTCTAGTACTGCACCATCCTAGTCGAACTTGTCTGGGTACTTTGTTGTGTTGCCTTGTTTCCTGTTCATTCTCGTTTGGTGTTTCAGTGACTTCCTCTGTCGGAATCCACTCCTCCAAGCACCCTACACTGCATTTCCGTATCTGACCCTGATGTCTCCTACAATACCTACGTCAGTTTTGCTTCCAACAGCAACCGTTTTTGGATTCTTTCATCATTTACTCCACACACGAGCCTGTCTCTTAACATTTCTGACAGCGCTTGCCCAAAATTACACCTTCTCGCAACCTCCCTCAACCGGCATACATAACTCGCCACCGGCTCACCTTCTTGTCTAACACAAGTGTGGAACCTGTATCGTTGAACTATCTCTGACGGTGGGGGACTCAGGTGCTGCTCGACGATATTCTTCAATTCATCATATGTTTTACTGCCAGGTTTTTCTGGAGCTACCAAACTGGTTAGTAACTGATACGTCCGAGCACCTACCACTGATAACAAAATTGAGCGCTTCTTACCCTCCACTTCAATTCCATTCGCAGCAAAGAACTGCTCTAATCTGTCTACGTACTGGGGCCATTCCTCAACCCCTTCCACAAACTCAGTCACATGCAGTTCCGAACACCGCTGACATTGGTTTTCCACCCTTGTCGCCAAAATGTAATGTCCGATAACACACAGAAATCCAAAATTGGGATTATGGAATTGCAATTACAACGTGCACTCAACTTAAATAGTGCAATCACTGCGCATGCTCCTACCAAGTCCAGTTCTTCACAAACTTATCATAACTCCAGCACCGAAAATACTTTTAATGCCAAATTTTTATTACTAGTAGAAAAATGATGCCCAAACAAAATACAGCGATGGTTAAGCGAGGCTTAATGTCGAACATAATGCAGCGGTGAACATTTATAAATTTACATACATGCCACACTTCCATTTCTACGTGACGTCAAACGTTTAGTACTTATTTTAAAAATAAACGGACGGTTAAGGTACTATTCCACGTAAAAGAAATGTGTATTTGTGTATTTTTTAGTGTTTTTGTTAGTGTTTAGGTATAAAAGACGCTTCATAAAGTACAGGCTGACATTGCCAAGTTCGGGTAAAGCTTAATTTAATGCATACAATAAAATCACGATTTATATTTCGTCTCCATCGTCGTCTGATTCGGTGCCATCTTCACCAAGTTCAGATCCCTCATCAGAGTAATCTTATGATTCGCTTATCGAGCCTTCCTGAACTGTCGGAATCTTCTATGTTTATTCCGCGTGGCGACACGTAGAAATGGAGGTGTGGCACGTATGTAATTTTATAAATGGTTCACCGATGCATTAAGTTTGACACTATGCCTCGCTTTAACAACCGCAGTAAATGTATTGCGAAAAATCACCATTTGTTTGGACAACATTTTCCTACTAGTGATTAAAATTTGGCATTGGAAGTATTTTCGTTGTTGGAGTTATGATAAGTTTTATCTCCGGGACCTATCAGGCATCGGATACAGCCAGCGGAGTGACTCAATGATATCAAAATCGTACTGTATATGGTCGCGGAATTATAACATTTATAACAACACATAAAAGTCATCATTAAAAACGGTACTGCATGAGTTCATATGTGCCAGATCTTTAAAGTAAATAATAAATAATGAATCTCAAGGTTGTAGAACGGGGTGCTAGGTACCTCTATATTTTTGGAGACCCTTTTATTAGGTTGTGTTCACAGTGGAGTGTTTGAGTAATAGTATAATAAGATCATTAGACTGATAACTGACAACATTGCACTGTAATAGTCAGCTTATTTGATCTGCGTGTAGTTTTTAAGGCTGTTATAATTCAAAGGCCGTTTAATTAAAATGTTATCATTCTCCCCGAATAAAGTGTCAAGATAATTGACAAGTTTGAAGTATTTCTATAGTACATCATGCTAGACCAAGAACTTATTGGATGCACCACGCAATCTGCATGACATTTCCTGCGAGCTCCAGATACAAGTACATGTATCAACGTGCATGTTAGATGATTGCGTAGTGTGGCGGATCTAGCTTATTTGGGCAATTACGGGCATGGGCCCATAATTGCCCAGTGTTTATGTGCCTAAAACTGCTGGATCCATCACTGTTGTGGTAAACCGCAGAATTGGTAAATGTGCTTCTGAACCAATGAGAAATTACAACCGCGTTCACTCAACGTATTCTGCCATCGAGACAGAATCAGCCCATACAATGTGAAATATAGAACTATTACATTTTTCCTCGACAGTCATCAGCTACAGAAAGTGGAGGTTGTTTAAAGATGGATGTTGTCACAGCAAGGGCGGCGGAAGGTAATTTTAGTAAGGCTATGAATATATAATGGTGGGCGTTGTAGATAGCTGTTGCACATGCGCAAACGAGCGGCTCATTGATAAGCTAATCACACTGCCAGTTAGTCCAAATTTGTTCATCCTGTTTTTTTTACCTTGTACTAAACAGTTAGCTATAGCTTTCAAGTCAAGTTGGTTAAATGAAGTCATGTAAAATAATTCTGTCTTGTAATGTTGGCCCCCCCCTCCCCCCCCCCCCCCCCCCCCTCCCCGCGCCGCTGCACAGACTTGCTGCATGCTTGATTGTGCCGATGATACTGACGTTGACGATAGAGAACCTATACTACTGTACAGTTCAATGAACTGCTTATTGACCTCTTGGTTTTTTGCCCTCTTGGCTCGAGGCTCTGGTTTGAGGGGCGAGGATAACCTTTTCTCAAGGGTAGTTTCGGGTTGTTATTCGCGTCGCTATTTGGAAAATGTCTGGAACAAGCACAAGGTGAGGCTTTATATCTCTTTCTTGTAAGTTAAACAAGGTAAGCCAGATAGCTCGCCTTTCAGCCTAGATTAATGAAAGGAGGTATTTGGATCGCCGGACTTGCTGTTGTCACAAACTCGGCACCATGTGCCAGGCATAGCAGCTGTTTATTCCGTAAGGTTTCCCGCTGTATACATGCTGACTTTTTTTGTTGAGCTCTGTTTAAATAGTATACAAAAGTAGCATTCCTGATTTGACAACAAACTAATCAAGGATGATTACTTTTAACCAAGCACCGGGAATGCTAAATTGACCATTGTAACGAATGTGCATGAACTACATGTACTTGCTGAATTAGTCAAAAGCACTCTTTTTTTTCAACTTCTAGAATGAACCGGATCGTGCCTGATGACGCTAGCAACACAAGATTTCATGAAAATTATTGCCATATCCAACGTACTCCCACAAACCCGTATGGGAAAAATCATCAAGTTCAATTAATCTATTACCATACATGATGACCAGTTTTTTTTATCATCTGTAGTTCAAATTCAAGCAGGCAGCGATGCAAATGTTTTCAAATTGGTATACCATTAAGTGGGGACAGCATTGAGGAAGAATATTGGAATTCAGCCAAACATGGGGAAAAATTTGGCAGACTCAGTGGTAATAGACTAACAATTGGATTTTGTGTTACTGTAAAGTTAAATCCTATGTATGATATGCTGTTATAGTGAGGCAAAATATGCGGCATTGCTTAAGCACCATAGTGGTGTTAGCCAAACATGTGGTGTTGCTAAAGCACCACAGCAGTGTCAGCTGAACATCTGGATATGCTTTGATACCACAGTGGTGTCAGCCAAAGCACCACAGTGCTGTCAGCCATACAAGTTGGATTTGCTTAGACACCACAGTGGTGTCAGCCAAGTGTGTGGTGTTGCTTAAGGACTATATGGCATGCTGCTAGAACTAACCTGGTGTACAAAAGTCATTGCCTGGGGACTGGCTGTTACAGTTCCATTCATGTTGTTGATACACACCAATGGATCCTATGTCGAATGCTGTAAGGAAACATGTGACTAAGATAATACCATCTCAAGCTAAATAGTCATACCATTCTGAAGAAGGAGGGGAGAAGAAGAAGGAGGAGAGGGGAGGAGGAGGGTGAAGAGGAGTGGGAGGAGAATGAGAAGGATGAGGAAAATGAGGAGAAGGGAGGAGGATGAGAAGGAGGGGAGGAGGATGAGCAGAAGGGGAGGAAGATGGGGAGAAGGGAGGAGGATGAAGAGAAGGGGAGGAAGATGAAGAGGAGTGGGAGGAAGAGGAAATGCTCCCTACTGCATTAGGCATTTTAATGGTCTTACTGCACTGTATGAATACTGCATCTGATGGATCACACAGATGTCCACATGGCTTGTAATCAAGGGGTGGGCTGTAGCAGCAGGAGAAACAGGACTGCACCCTGCTGTTACTGCAATTGCTTCCTTGAAACCAAGTCTTCGGATTATCAAGGGGAGAAAGAGCTCTTTGTGCATAATAACAGCAGCCTTTAAAAAAAAAACAAGGAAGGACCTCCGTGCTGAAGTACTCACGTAACATTCCTTCCGTAAGTAACTGCATTTGTGTAACCAAGTTGTCTGCATACTGTGTCAGCTGCAACCATTGTGAATGGAAAGGCAGTAAAAGTGCCTGCTGTAATGTAACCCCAACCAGGGTCTGCTGTGAAGTAGATCTGCACTGCTCCAAATGAAGGTACATTGGTGTAGGAAGGGTTGCGGTGCAGCCTCAGGGAATTGTCAATGGCAGGACCAGTTTCAACTTTAGAAAGAAAAAAAAAAGATGGCGGGGTGATATTTTATTTTGTGGTTTCAGGAATTGGTATGGCAGAAAAGAAGAAGGAAAAAGGAGAATATGTTAAATCAAATAACCTAAAAAAAGAAATGATTAACTGACCACATTGTATATACAAAGGACTATTGGCACACAGAGGTGGAGGGTTGTATGGTGTTTTGTTGATTTGATCTGGGGTTACACATTGAAGTATGTGATTTGCATTTGGATTATATTTGCAGCTCCAGTCGTTGATCAACCAAACTGGATCATTACTAGAGATACTGAAAGAGAAACATGATTTATATATATATATATATATATATATATATTTATATTTCACTATATAAATATCACTGACTAATTCTATGGTACAACTGCAACGTCTAATAATAAAATTATTATTTACAAAACTTACTTATAACATTATCTAATATTAAACATAATAGCTCTACAAGTCCAAAATAAAACAGATGATGGCAGGTGCGATCTCATCAAATATAATTGTCGTTAAGAAGAATTTAATGTTCTCTATGATGTTACCTCCAATAGTCCAGCATCAGGGATTTCATTATTATGGATCTGGCGTTAGAACGAGAGGTTTGCCATACAAGTTCGACAGGATCATGGACTTCGGTTTGTTTGTGACGATGGCAACCCAGGAAGCAATAAACGAGAACACGAATATGTTGCATGCTTCAGCTCCCCAAGCTCCGCATGTTTCCCTTGCTAAGGGGAGAGTGCAGCGTCACCCTAGTTCAGAGCACTTGACACCGTGTTTGCATACCTCTGCAGCTTTGGCTGCCCGCCTGCTGTTACCAGCTGAAACTCCCACTTATGAAATAATTGAGGAGTCAAGCAGTGTGGTAACAGTGATATCATAAAGCAGCACTAGCAGTAACACTTGGATTAAAGACTAGCTAGTATATCAGCTGGATAGGTGAGAGCCTTGTCCTTACCTAAACCACCACCGCTTCCAAGGCTGCATTGCTGAACAGATTATGGCGGTTAGTCACCCCCCCCCCCCCCCCCCCCCACAACGCTTGTAGATGACACTATGGTGACACAGTGGGTCCAGCATGCTCTCTGGGCATAGTGGGCAGGTCTGAGGAATGTCATTATTCCCCTGGAATGGGGATTGAAGATTTAACCCAACCACCATTTGATTGCAGTGTTGAGTTCACAGGGATTGAGGTGAAGTCCCATGACTTTGGAAGGGACAACTGAGAGCCATGCAGAGGTGTGAGAGGAGGACACTGAGAGAAGTCATGCTTTGTTTGAGAAGGACCGGAGTTTTAAAGGCTGGCAAACAGTGAGTCTTCTATTACACCTGAAAGGTGTCACTGTTATTGCTGACCTAACCCTGATGAGGGCCATTGCAAGGGTCATTTATTCTAGCCAGAGCTTTCAGGTCAATAGAGCTGTTTACTTAAGCACATACTACTAACAGCATGGAATAATAATAGCTTTGGCTACAATGGACCTCATCAGGGTTAAGTCAGCAATAACTTTTGACTACAGATGTGACGAGACAGTAGCCAGGCAAGATGCTAATTGTGAAAACATCTGCTTTGCCTCATGACCCCAATTGCTGTATGGCTCCATGGCAATGGGAACGCATGCCCAATCCAACTCTTGCCACTTTTTGTCACCTGCTATGTGCTTTCAGGTTTCAAGAGCCAGAGCTGCAGCCTAGCCAACCTGATTAGCTTCACCTAGGCAGGGTGGAGAGGTAACAGTGACATCAAATGCTGCTGGCTTTCCTCTTTCCCACACCTCTACAAGCACATCAGCAGTCCAGATGAGAATGACTGTGGTCAGGAGTGAGCCCACTACCCATCTCAATCCTCACTTGAAAATGGGCATGACAGCAAGCTTCTGTAAATATATCCCTCAGTTGGTTGTGTTGAATCACTGCATTCTCCACCTCGCTTACAGGACACGGCTGCATGGTGGTCAAGAGTAACTTCAACACAGGGAACTCCAGAGGTATCCATACTGAGGCAAAACTTAATTGCAACCTCAATGAGCTCTCTGACAGGGCTCAGCAAGGACATCACGTAGTTCGTTGTGGCAGGAAACCACATCACCACCACATTAGCAGGTAACAACATGATGGGCAAGTGGGGAAATCTCAGGGCACTGTGGGTAGCATAAGAAAACGTCCAGGCCAAACCACCACTTAATGGCAACCTGAAATTGGCAAGGGTCGAGATGGAGACCAAGACCCTCAGAAAGAGTGACAGAGCTGCATGAGGTGAGGAAACAGACAGCAGGTGAGCCTTGTCAGCGATGGAGACACGTCCAGAAGAAGGCTCTTTTGGGTGACGGAGTCAACAGAACTGCCTCTGAGTTAGGATGGTGGTAGAGAAGATATAAACAACTGAATTGCTGAGGCAAGGTGGTGTTGAGACCATGAGCCAAAATATGAGGTACAATGTGAGGCAATGGGAATGCAGACCCAGACCACCTCTACTCCTAGTCTTGGGCAGTTGGCTATTTGTCTCATTTTCGTTTCTCCAAAACCTGGTTCTCTTCATTTTTACACCCTTTGCCTTCAATTCCTATATCCCACCAACTTTCTGATTGGAGGATGTTTATTATACTGATATGCATCAATTTCTACTGATGTTGATTCCTTCAGTAATTTCAATTAAAATGAGTCATGGCTTCACCATTCCTGTATGGAACCTACTAGCTCTCCCATATGCTCGGGTTATATTTGAAGCACAGCTACAAAACAACTTGCTTAGCAGCGAAGCGTAAACATTCACGGAACGTGCATAGCGTACCGCAATTGGGAGATTGAAGATACATGTACAGTGGACGGCCGCTAATACGGAAAAGTATCCTCCCGCAGATATAGAAAATAAGGCATATTCGTTGGGGAGTTAAAGCCCTGTTCACCACTAATAGAATTCATCTTTACCTTTCATAATGGTATGATCATGCACGAAACGTAACTTGTAATGGCCCTCAGCCGATGGCACGAGTGTGGACTGGTTCCAACAACTGAAGCTGTCACATAATTTGTGTGTTTATGTATGTGTGTGTGTGTGTGTGTGTGTGTGTGTGTGTGTGTGTGTGTGTGTGTGTGTGTGTGTGTCTCGTACCCAGACCCAGATTCCCAACAACTGCGGGTGGATTACATCACCGCTACGAGGAATGATAGCGGTCTGATTCACGTGCTTTGATAAAGTAGAGGTTGAAGTTTTGTGACCGAGAAACACTCACGTGATTGCGTAAATTCGGTGTGTATGGTGCTCTAACTCCTGGATGTCTGAAAGATATGCAAATACATACTGCGAGTATAAAAACTATCCTCACTGAGTTATAGCTATCATTACCTTTGTTCTCCTGAATGAATTTTGTGTGTAGGAAGGAAAAGTGCGCCAGGTAAGCAGAGGCAATTGAATAACAATGTTCCAATTAGAGCACCGTACACACCGAATTTACTCAATTACGTGAATGTTTCACGGTCACAAAACCAGAGATAATAAATATTATCTCAGAGAAAACATCTTTAGGACTAAGAGCACTGACAGTTTTCCTTACCCCAGCCTTATTTTCCATTCTGCGGTAGGATACTTTTCCGTATTACACAGGAAAAAGATTCATCCTTGGATTTTGATACACGTTCTAAGGTACAATGTTCAGGGGCGGATCCAGGAATTTTGAAAGGCACCAATAAAGAAAAGTTATAATTAAGAGAGAAATGGGCGTGGTTCACCGAAAGGGATTATGTGCATGAGGAAGATATGCGCGACGCGCGGACGCTTTTGGTAGCTGTACGTTCAAAATGCAATTTTAAACGCTATATTGCGCGACTATGAATATATAATTAGACGGGGGGGGGGGGGGGGGGGGGGGGGGGGAGTCTCGTCCCCAGACCCAGATTCCCAAAAGCTGTGGGTGGATTACATCACCGCTAGGTGGAAAGTGGGTCTGGGAAATAAGAACGACGCACTTGTTCCGAGCGTCCCTCAATGTTTATGTCCAAAAATAGTACGGCAGTCTAAAGTTAGAAGTAATCTCGCACAATTAGAATCAATAAGCGCTATCATTTCCGCATGATATTGCTACGCGTGTTAAGTACAATTATCTGAGTGTATATTTATCACTCATTTAGACTCATGTACAATTCTTTATACCTAATAAGAGGTTGCTCCTGATCTCAATTACCATGGGTAGGGGAATAGGCAGCCATGAATGATATGGCTCATGGAGCCCAGTGTCTGCATACTCTATGCATAAGCAGCTGCAGCTGGTTGGTGCAATGGATATGATCTACAGATGACCCAGTGACTAAGTATATAATGCAGCTGCATCTGTAGATTGAATTGTCTATAGATAAGGCCTGCGAACCACAAGGCAAACTACATGCACCTATACTAATATGCTTCCTCTACAGCCAAACAATTCGTCGTACGCGTATGACAGTACTGAATATTTTAGCGATTTGGCGTATCCAGTTGGCAAACGGACGAAAACATCTTTTCCTTGCATGAAGGTCTAAATTGCCTCCATTTGTTGCGGACGTGGGTCAGCAAATCCTAGCCTTTGAACCGCGCGCAAAATCACCTCCTGAATATGCGTATCTTGCTCGCACATTCCCACTTAGATGTCTAATTGAGCCACACCTTCCACTTGAAATCAGGTAATCAGCAACTTGCATGTGTTATTAAGGTTACGTCAGCGTCATTACGTATATACACATCCGTCCCAATGTTTTGGGACGCTCGGAACAAGTGCGTCTCGTTCTTTTATTTCCCAGACCCACTTTCCACGTAGCGGTGATGTAATCCACCCGCAGCTGTTGGGAATCTGGGTCTGGGGACGAGACTAGGGGGGGGGGGGGGGGGGGGGGGGGGCCCACCCCCCTGGATCCGCCACTGATGTTGACATAAGCCATTCCACCCTAGCTGGGAATATAGATCAGAATCCAAGTATGGGAACACGAAACTTTTTCCTGTGTTAGCGCGGTGGGTGTAGCTAAAAGTAGGAGTAGGAGTAGGAGTTTAGGTCTATAAAGTAGGAGTAGGAGTAGGAGTTTAGGTCTATAAAGTAGGAGTAGGAGTAGGAGTTGGTGTCTAAAAGTAGGAGTAGGAGTAGGAGTTGGTGTCTAAAAGTTTGAGTAGGAGTAGGAGTTGGTGTCTAAAAGTAGGAGTAGGAGTAGGAGTTGGTGTCTAAAAGTTTGAGTAGGAGTAGGAGTTGCTGTCTAAAAGTTGGAGTAGGAGTAGGAGTTGGTGTTCTATAAGTAGGAGTAGCAGCAGGAGTAGGAGTTGATGGCTAGAACACTTGCTGAGCTCCGCCCACGAACTGTATCAAAACTACTGTGCTTGTGCAGCAGCGGTCTTAATTCCCGCGCACGCATGCAGGTGAGCTCTTTCTGGATAGGTGTTAAGTTGCCACGTTTTTATCATTCGCGCCACATTATGATGATTGGTCAAGATTCGGGGTTATTGGGGCCACAAGCAATCCCTGTGACAACGACGGAAATAAATATAGCCTTGATGCAGAGGTTGTCTTGGATTATTTCCTAAACGCTTCGTCAGACGGGTTTAAAATCTCCACTGTTCCCCCAACACTTCTCACAGAAGGCCAAGTATTTCGTACTCTTCTCAGAATTCCATGTTTCTAACCATGTTTGGTTTGAGTGAAGCAGAACAAGCCTTGAAGTCTGGGTTATCAACTATGCTGACTGGTCAGTGATTTTCATAAGGGCAAAACTACTATTTTGGATTTCATACATTCAAAACTAACCTCGATAAGAACGGGGAAAAAATCTGATTGCTTTGGGTCAGAAAAGTCCATGTGCTTGCAATTTTTCGTCATTTATGGAAACTTGCTATTTCTAATAAATGCAACTCATCACACTGTCCCAGTCCAGAATCAGAACGCTGTGTTGTAGAATTCGTCTACATCTAAATGTGAAATATCAATTGCTGATCAAATGAATCACATTTTCCGATTTCCGGACATTCCTATGGTTATTGTGGTGCTGCATTTCATTTGAAGATGATCAGGTGATGGATGTGATTGAAGAACTACCAAAGGAAATAGTGCTCTATGGTTTATGGTATGAACTGGCTGGGTATTCCATCGTTTCAAGGAAGCATATTACTGCAGTCATTATGTGGAAAGAAGAATTCTATTTTTATGATGGTCTAGGTGCAACGGATCATGTACAATTGAAATCTCTTGACAAAAAAAACTTGATGCACAAAGGACTGACTGGATCTTATGTATATTATCTTTTGTCCACAATGAATTAAGTGCTGAATGTTATACATTTGTTTGCCTAGAATTCACCATATTATTTCTAGTTTGGCTTATCAATTTTGTCTCTTTCAACATGAAACAATAACAGTAGATACTGTACTATATTGACCACTTACAAGCTCCACACTAGGTTCAATTGTCACATGTCAGTCTATACTTATACTTCCATACTTATAACTCGTCCTATATTTCAACTCTTGGTAATAACCATATAGATAGTAACTCTTGGTATAAATCCCTAAAGAGTATAGTGCATGACAGCTACTATAACATCAATCAACTCCTACCGGCTCCAACTTTTAGATATCAACACCTATACTCCTACTCCTACGTTTAGACATCAACTCCTACTCCTACTCCTACTCCTACTCCTACTCCTACTCCTACTCCTACTTTTAGCTACACCCTGTTAGCGGTTTGTTTTGCAGCCACAGTGGTTTAATGTCTATTGTCCTGAGTGTCCACCCGGGGGTACAATTGGACACCCGGGTGCATGGACAGCAAAAAAAGTTTTTGCCGTTCGGTCATGGAAGTGTCCTAATTGCATTTAACGGTACTGGCTTATAGAACAAGTCTTTTTAGGATCGGGCCGTGATAAGTAAGGCTTAAATCCTTTCGATATCCGTAAAACGAGCCGTGCTAGCGGGCCTATCCATTACGCTCCGTGCGGTACGTACATATCGTATATGCCAACGTTCATACAGATAGTAAAATAGCTGTTTCTCTGGACTAGTGTTTGTCAACTAAAACTTTCAGCTGTCTGTTTAGGCCTATGTTTATAAGGTCATGTACGAGTATAGTCTATACGCGTACATGTCCTTTTAAACATAGGCCGGCTAAACAGACAGCTGAAAGCTCTCAATCACCTTTTGTTGACAAACACTAGTCCAGAGAAACAGCTACTTTACTATCTGTATGAACGTTGGCAAAAAAAAAACTTACCTTACGTAGCTCGTATACGATATGCACGGAGCGTAATGGATAGGTCCGCTAGCACGGCTCGTTTTACGGGTATCGAAAGGATTTAAGCCTTACTTATATCTCGGCCCGATCCTAGTCTATAAGCCGGTACCGTTAAATGCCACTAGGTCCCTTCCATGACCGAACGGCAAAAACTTTTTTTGCTGTCCACCCGGGTGTCCAATTGTACCCCCGGCCGGTGGACACTCAGGACAATAGACATTAAAACAAAACCGCTGTGGTTTTGCGCTCTGAAAAACACCTGGCTGTGCGTTGTGCATACAAAGCATCTGTTCTCTCTTATACACTAGAAATCATCAGCAATAGCGTAGATTGCAATGAAACCGTCTATGTATTTACTTCTAGTCGTGCTTATACAACTGATCATGTTCAATAACACATCAACCGATATACAGCGCGCGGTAGATCCCTTAATTGCGGCGAGCAGACTGACCATAGAAAAGTTTAGGCCTACGTATGTTTACCTCCATTGTGGTTTGGTTGCCGTCGACGAAGTTGCGGCCCCGAAGTAGCCCAACTGTCTGCATAGGACGTTGTCCGTTGCGAAGGAGATCAGTTGATTGCAGACCGTCCCCCAAGCGGCCGTCCCATCGCGCAGGTCCAGGTACAGCTTTACATATCCCTCTAGGGACGATGAACCGTTCTCAAGTTTGACATCACCCGATTGCCAGGTTGGTAGGACATATGGATTCACTGTTGGTGCCTCGGTACAGTTCATCGCTATAAAGGATAAATACAAAATGAATGTAGTCTCTGATTATACAGTTAAGTAGATCTGCGTTTGTATCGTGCTTTCTTACTTTGAACCTGCATAAGGATTACGAGGAAAAACACCTGCAGCAGTACCGTCAGCATCGAACGTTGTTAGGAGGCGTCTCCAAACTATTTTGGAAAAGTTAACGTCATTTTGACGCTTCATTCGTGAATTCCTGAAAGGGGGGGGGGGGGGAGTCTAAGATTGCATTCATGAAGGGGGGGGGGGGGGGGGTACGGGAGGGGGCGTGCCCCCTCCCGTGGCGCCGCTTTTTTAGTTTTCCATTTATTTGGCATGAAAATTAAAGCACTTTTCACAAAACTACTTACTATCGACGGCTAACGTTTACTCTGAAAATGGGTTAATTAACTATAGCCTGCGTGGATAACGACGAGAAAACTCTTCAACCACCGCATCTGGATTCAACTCCACATCTCTATGAATCAGCATCAGTGCCAAACCATTTAATCTGTCATTACCCATAGTGCTCCGAAGTGATGTCTTTAGCAACTTTAGCATGCTAATTGACCTTTCACACTCACAACTATAGTTGCTGGCAGAGTAGCCGCTATAACAAGGATGACATAAATGTTTGGAAAGTAATCCTTGTCAACAAAACTTAGAGCCTTTGTAGGCGTATCAAGCTGTTTTGCTCTGACAGTCTCACTTTCCATTTTGTTCGCCATAAATCCAGCTCAGTATGAAATGCCTTAGCTGATGGAAGGTCTTCCTTATATAGCTGTAAAACGTCTTTGAAATGACTTGGATTAAGCTGAACAGAGGAGCTGACCAATTCAGAAGGCAGAATGTGTGCTAGCTCTCCAACAATGCCTGCTGCTGCTTCTTCGAAACGATTGTCAAGCTCAGTAATTAAATGGTCCAGCATAGGAATAGTTAATGTTCGTCGGTATAATACCGGCTAGCATTAACTGCAGGTGTATTTGACCGATGGAGTTGGTAGCTTGCAATTCTAGGACAAGACTCTTCAATTTCAACACTGTGAGCCAGTGCAACTGCATCCGAATAAACAATTTCATGAAACGTATCAATACCACGTCGAGCGTCCTGGAGTGCAGCCTTAACCATTGATATATCTTGGTAGGCATGAGCAACATCAATAGATCTTCCTTGCAGCTTCACACTTAGCCCTTTCACATAGGATAAAACTCTCTCTGTTACATGTAATGCAACAATAAAGGAAAACTGTGACAAAGCTAGAAGGTATGAATTGGCATCAGAACGTGTTTCTCTATTCCAATCTGATTGTGTACTGTTTACCATCTCCTCTAAACAACTTACTATTGGAAGGAACAAATCTGAGAATACGTCAAATGCTTCATGTCGTTCAACCCAATGTGTTCTGCACATTTCCTTAAGACATGCACTTCCGTTTTTCTTCAGAACAGATTTAGCTGATCCACTTTTCCAAAGCAAGTTGCCTTTTAGGAGAGTTGCTAAAAAACCGACAGACATTGTCAGCAGTTTGCATCATGCTGTTCACCTCTTGAATTTTACAGCATTTGACAACACAAAGATTGAGTCTGTGCATGTGATGCACAATGTGTGTACAGAGCCTTCAGTTGGGATACCTTGCAGTGATGCGAGCAGCAGCTCCTTTTGATGAACCTGCCATAGCTCCTGCACCATCATATGCCTGACCACGAAGAAATTGTGGCTGTAGCTGCCAGGTTTCAAGCTTTGTGAGAATATTGTCAGCAATAGCCTCGCCTGAGACACCACAAAGGCATTCATGAAATGCTATGAACTTTTCACAGGGAACAGTACCATCAACAAAGCGGGTACAGATTGATAACTGCTCATCATTGGCTGCATCTGTTGCCTCATCTGCTGTAATGGAAAAAAAAGCGAGTTGTTCGTACCTTTTTCAGTATTGCATTCAGAAGTAGATCACCACAAATTGTTATCAATTCATTCTGTATTGTCTTGCATACTAGTGTACAAAGCATTCCCAGCAGAGTTCAGCAGATGGTCCTGGAGCATAGTATCCCCGGTTTGTATTCTAAACTTCAGTAGTGCCAAAAAATTACCATGGTTGGCATACAAGTTTTCTTGAATAGCTGGTTTATCATCACGGTGGCCACGCATAGTGATTCCTTGCCTTCCACAGAAAATCACTGTTTCTGCAATAGACCTGGCCTAATTTTTAACCGATTTTCTCTAATCCGTTTCTCTTGGTCTGAGATCAACTGGGTATCAATGCTAGTACGGTGGCCTTCCACAACAGACGACAACTGCATTGCACCCTGCACTGCATATTGATGGTACTTTTTCCCTCCTGACTTGCCTGTATCATGAAAGTGGTCATGTAATAGTTCACTTGACTTTTTAAAGTTCCTGAATGGCCTGCTAACAAGGATCCCAAGCTCTTTAACTTTAGAATCACACTTTGCAAAAAAAATGCAAAACTTACAGTAGCCCCCATCTTCAGATTCAGAGTACACAAGTCAATTGTACCTTTCAAGCCAACTGGCCTGAAACGATCTTGATTGCCCGTTCATTATGCGACTAGGAAACGTGTACCCATTGGGTGGGACAAAGTGGTTCATAAGACAAAAATATTTCTCGTTGTCTGTAATTATAAGGTTATATCCCCTTTTCAGTTCTACAACTTTTCCTAGATCACCTGTGGCAACTGCTGGATGAAGCGCCCCTTCGGATACTTCCAAAGAAGACGTTGATGACGAGAGGCCTTTTTTAAGACACTGATTTGGGCATGAATCTTCATTCGGCAAATCCACTGGGACAATAGTATCTTGCATGCTCTTCACACTGCTGTGGTACCCCCCTGTAACTAACGCAACGCCATTGTGTGCACCCGAAGCCTCAACAGGATCCCCAGTGGCAACTGCTAGATGAAGCGCCCCTTCGGGTACTTCCAATGAAGACGTTAATGATATGATCCCTTTCGTAAGACACTGACTTGGGCATGAGTCTTCTTCATTGGGCAAATGACGCAAATCCCCCGGGACAATTGTACATGTGTCTTGCTCTTCACACTGCTGTGGTTCCTGCTGCTCAGTAATTAACGTAACGCCATTGTGTGCACCCGAAGCTTCTGATCACAGTGACCAACAGCTGATCTAAATGACATATATAAATCAGTGTTGCCGCGGTTGACCGATTGGAGGAGTCACGGACGGCCAGTTGACCGGAATAGACCTCTGGCGGTCACGGTCACGGCTAGAGATAGCCGTCACCAGTCCATACGGTCACGATCACGGGCAGGCCGTTTGAAACATATCCGGCACGGTCACGGTCAGTTTTAGATCGTCAAAAACCGCCAGTTCATACTTAGCAGTCACGGCAGATAGTCTTAGTCGGTCAAAGTCAAACTGCATACGTGTATTACTGTATTGGCACAGTATATAACTCCGCATGCACTGCATGCTAGTCGCAATTAGCACATCGGTTTGGGCATAGATGCGGCTTTAAACTAATTCCTTAATTTAGATGGGAATATTGCAATGATTAAACGGATAAATACAAAGAATGAATATATATATATGGACAAAATGGGCTGAAGAGAATTAAGATGAGGATGGGAACTAGGCACTGAAGTTCTTGTTGCAGCGCAAAAGCAAGATTCTTTCTAGCCTGTCTGCATCAATTCTCCACCTTTTTCTGTCCAGGATTAGCTTCAATTGGGAAAAAACACGTTCAAAAGGTGCACTTGATGCTGGAGCAGCCAAATATTTTAGTGCCATCTTTGCTATATTCGGAAAATTTCCTTCATTAATGCTCCACCAGTCCGCCAATTGGTGGGTTCTGCCGTTAGGTATCGACGAAACTCATCGTCTACCATCTCTTTGCTGGTTATCTGCATCACAGTAGGTTCAGCAGCCAAACGCTCTGCACCGTGTTGATCAAAATCAAAAAACGCATCCAATGCAATTGTTGTGTCATCTCCGGTCAATTGGACATCTGCAGGTGCATCATCAGTACCAATACCAGCTATATTGTAAAGCTTTTCCTTGAACCTGGCATGAGCCTCTGCTTTCTGGGCTACTTTCAACCATGATAAATTCTTGTGCCCTGGGTGGACAAGAGCTGCATCAGTGACGAGATGCGAAAATGGATCAAATCGTGTTTGGAACCCTGATTTCAATAACAGGTAGCATTCAAATACCTCTGCAGGAAGATGGTTCCAGTTCGGTACTCCGAGGTTCCAGGAAGGTGGAGGGCCAGCATTGGCAAATGCAGAATTTAAGGTAGTTATTAGCCTTGAAATGCCGCATAGGGTTGGGTACTTTTCACCTTCGAAAATTACTGACATCTCCCGAAGTGGCTTTAAAAGCTTACAAAGCTTGGAGGCAGCTTCCCATTGCTGAGTACTTGGAGCTGGTTGGATGTTAAATTCCCTGCATACCTCTTTTATGAATGGTTCCAGTGTCATGCATCGCTCCAACATGTAATAGGTGCATGGAGTTCCATCGGGTAATGACATCTTTGATCACTGTTAAAGCTACTGAGTGGTTGTACTTTCCTTCTAAATCAGGGAGGACATCATCACTACATAATTCTTGCAATTCCTTGTCAGATTTCATTTTTTCCCTCTGCAATTGCTTTAGAAATTCCAATCTCTGAGGGCCGTTCCTGATATTACTTGTAATGGTACGAAACAAGTGAACCAGATCACTAGTTAAGGAATCTGGAACCTTTGGATCAAGTGCATTTTTTAACACAAGGTTAAATGTGTGGCAGGCACAGGATGGATCCTCTTCAACAATGTTTTGCTCTAGAAGTTGGTTGATCGCTGCTCTGAAATTTGCACCATTGTCAGTAGTAACACTGTCTAACCTTGTTCCCAGCTGGTACTACACATTGACACAGTCTGTCAGCAGTACAGCAATATTCTCAGCTGTATGCGATTCATTGTCAACTTTGACTGCTAGAACAGCTGACACCAGTTTCCAGGAGAATTTTCCAACTACAGGTGAAGGCTGCCTGTCAATTCACACCAACATACGATTCACCAGTATGGGCAAGAACACTGTCAGTGGTTAATGATATTGATGAAGCCCGCAAAGCTGATGCTCTGATCTGTAGTAAAGTATTGTAAGCATGCATGCATGTAAATTGGCATTGATCTATAAACACATTAGTCAATACATATACCTTGTCTACAATTTCACAAGCTGCTTCATCATGTAGGTCTGTGGTCTTGGTGCGATGTGGCAGAACATAAGAACCGCGGGAGATAAATTCAATGTACTCTCGATACTCAGGTATGTCGTTTACCAAGGGAGGCAAAAGAGCTGCACAGTGTGCTCGAATCATCAACGCATATGCTTTCTTATGCTCTTCAACGGACATGCGGGGAAGAAAGTGCTTAGTAATTAATCCTGCATGAGACGAAGTGGCCGCCTCTTTCACATCATTGCTGGATCGTTCCTGCATGCATTCCTTCAGATCTCTGGAGTAAGTGGAGGAACGATATTTAAAAATTTTCACGCATACGAGAAGCCTTAATCTGGGGACCAGACCTAAATAAATTGTCTGGTCCCCAGGCACACATAACTGCATATAAAGTATATGACATACAACTTGTGTTCAGCCAGCGTCGGAACGAATTCGCGACTGGGTCTAGTTATTATTATTTTAGATAATTATAATGTTCAGTGCATGCACCATTCCGGTCTATAGCATCCGCCTGACCATCCAGCTGCAGCTAGAAAATCAAATGCAGGACCATTCGGTGGGAGGCTGGCGGGTGACATTCTTCATAGAAGTAGGGTTCTATGCCTGACTAAGGCAGCATGCAAGGATGGATAAGCTAGTTAATAATAGGAGGGTGTGAGGGAGAGGGAGGAGTGATAAGTTGGTCAGGATCATGTTGGGTGTACCACACAGTGAGTGGTGTTAGGGAGGTAGGAGGTGTATACCTTTGGACAGAGGAAAGAAACAGGAAGGTGGATGGGAATGAGGAAGAGGAAGAGGATAGGAAGTGGGAGGAGCTGAGGAAAGAGATGTGGAAGATTTTGCACCGTAATATTTGTAAGACTTGTATATTTAGGTGAAGTTTACACGAGTGGTTTTAGAGGATACACTTGGGAGTGATTACCGGGATACAGGAGTGATTATATAGGCAGGAGTGGTTAGGGGGCAAGGGAGTATATACTAGATGGCTGAGTACTGCCTGCACAGCTCTTCTGTTCTTTTCCTCACCTCGATCATGTTGGGTGTACAGGACAGTGCATGAGTGCATGGTGTTAGGGAGGTAGCAGGTGTACCTTAATTTAGACAGAGGAAAGAAAAGGAAGGAGGATGGGAATGAGGAAGAAGAGGATAGGAAGTGGGAGGAGCCGAGGAAAGAGATGAGGAAGATTTTGCACCTTAATGTTACATGATAAGACTTGTATATTTACGTTAGGAGGATATACAAGTGGTTTTAGCGGATACACAGCATGGGGAGTGATTAATGGGATACATAGGTTAGGGGGCAAAATGAGGTGGGAGCATATATTTGATCAGTCAGTCAGCTCTTCTCCTCACCTCTTCTTCCCCTTCATCCATATTCAACTCCTCCCCTTTCTCCTTATGCTTTTCCTCCTCCCCTTTCTCCTCATGCTTTTCCTCCTCCCCTCGTCCTCCTCCTCTTCCTCCTCCTCCTCCTTCCTCCTCCTCTAATTCCTCCTCCTCTTCCTCCTCCTCTTCCTCCTCCTCCTCTTCCTCCTCCTCCTCCTCATCCTCCTCCTCCTCTTCTGCAGGATCAGTTACTTGCTGGCCCAGTTGCCATGTTGTGCATGGAGTACAGTGGGACAACACTCCTTTTTTTTTGTGGGCCTGCTACTTATTGGATATTGGGGATACACTACATGGAGGCACTAAATAATTCAGATGGTTACTTCTCATCTGTCCGGTCAACATGAAAGCTTTCTCTAGAAGATGGTCTTTTTGGGGTTGGAAAATCATGAACTGCAAGGACTCCAGATACAGCTAGCGTTTGATCTTGGAGCAGATGATTTGTTTGTATCGAGAGTTGCGTTAACAACTTGACCCCGATTATGAAAGTCATTAACAATACGAACGACGATCGGGTCGCTTAGATTTTGCCAACTCGTAGGCGTAGGAGCCGTAAGGCTTGGGGGGAAGGGGGCGTAGCCCTCCACTTTTAAACAGGTACGGGCTAAGCCAGTTTTTATAACAGGACGTGAAATAAAAATGTACGATTGGAGCTAAGAAGCCAATGAACAGCGTAAGACCAGAGATAATATATAAGGCGACGCTTTGAGCTTTGCGGCGGATATGCTATGATCACAACACCGATCGCGATCAACCTCCTTTATTGCCATTCAATTATGTATATACGGTCTTTGTTGATTATAATTTATACAGTCGGAAAATAAAAGCTTCCGCGCGTGGAGAACAAATGACTTGTCACAGCCGTCTACAGTCTTCATGATAGGTGGTCCTAAAAATTTTTTTCATCAGCTTTATAACAAAATATCACTGGGCAATCAGATTTTCATTTTGTCTTTTTGTTGGTAAAATAAAGATTTTACCAACAAAAAGACAAAATGAAAATCTGATTGCACAGTGATATTTTGTTATTGTTTATCAATAAACTAACTGACTGTACTGAATGGCTAAGTAAGATTTATTTTCAGTAGCCCCCCCCCCCCCCACCTATAAACAGGTTTTGAATGCTTTCTCCATGCCTATTAGATGGATTGGGATGAAATTTGTTCCATAACTATAGGTCGTTAGTACAAAGCGTTTGGCCGAGTCAGTTTTTAAACCCGGGAAAAAGGTAAGGTGTTCTAGTTTCTTGAGATGCCATTTTAGTTCCTAATGTTATCATCGTACAATATTCGTAAAAATGCTCTTCTCGGGGTTATCACCCACTTTGCTGTACAAAATATGTACTCACTAGCGTGTCCCCGTGAAAAATCACGGGCTGATTATTCGTCTCGCTGTTATTTGTCTCGCTATTCATTTGCCAGATGAACAGTTGGTCTACCTCCTAGCTCCTCTTTTTTTACCGGCTGTTTTACCAAATGTTGCATATATAGTTCTAACATACGGTTACTACGCAACCTCTAGAACATGCACGCGCAATTTCAGATAGTAACTGCATGTTCTCGGCCTGTACGATGAGACTTGAGAGTGAACCACAATAGCGCTGCATTTATTCTTTCGGCACTTAAGCAGTTCTCTCCCCCCCCACTTTGAATTCAAGAAACCAGCTGTCATTGCGACCGCCTTTTGTGTGGGAGGTGGTCGTTTCTATTGGTAGCTAGGTACACGTACATACCTAGCAACCAATAGGCGGACGTACGATGGAAATTATAGTATTAGATTTGATGTGTTAGGGTTATTTATTTAGCACATCAGGAGGAATGGGAAAGTGTGCTTCAGTTACATATAAGAGAATTGCCACCCTTCTATCTACAAAGAGAGAACAAACATATGGCGCTACAATTGCATGGATAAGATGCTGCATTAGTTTTTCCCTCTTGCGCTCTGCCATTATGTGCCTTAGAGGTGCCAGATCTTCACAAGGACGACCATTCACACACAGTGCCATTGACTTGGCTGTTTCCGAAGCCAAGGTTCCCACATTTGTGTAACTGATTACCTGTATTGTGTTGTTTATTTATATATTTATTTTTGTTATTAAAAAAAAAAAAAAACAAAACCAAAAAAAAAAAAAAAAAAAAAAAAAAAATTAGATTTGATGTGTGACAAATAGGGTGTGTAACCGATTTTCAGGTTTTGTAGGTTAATCGCGATTACCTATTCGGTCGATTAGCAGGTTACCGATTGCAGAATTTCCTTTAGTCGAAATAACCGATTCTGTTTTTCTTAGTCGCGATTAGTCGAAATTCGTTTCCTTCATGTGCAAAAATCGGTAGCAAATCGATTACCCCTTTTATATGCCCTTCGCTGTACAAAGGCACACTAACAGATAATGATAATCGGTAAATTGTGATGTAATCAACACTTAGTCGCACGTCTGGGGACCCGGCTGAAGCGCCCAGGCCTCCATCAAAATACGCTCAGTGGGCACGGCAATATAAATACATTCGCACTTTCTCTGCAGTATTGTATATGTGCATTAATCTAACGCGCTACGTATTCTTTTGCACAGGTGACAGGCGTACAAATGCTCATTACACTGGGTCTTTACCAGACGCTCGGCATGACGTTCTGAATATCCAACATGTCTCGATTGGCGGCTTTGTCATATGCGTGGAGCGGTGTTCCACCATGAGGTATCTAGCTGCTCAGTAGTTATTGAATTGTATATTGAGGGCGAATAATGGATAATAACTGCCAATTGTGGCGGATGGGAATGATACATGTACGCGTTTAAGGCATTTTGTACCAGAAAAGAGTGAGGGCTGCGGGGTGGACAAACTATTCATTTCGTTGTTATCTCAGTAAACTAAAATCATACGAGTACTAAGGTAGCGGGGAAACAAATAGCCACGTATTTTTGGGTGAAAAAAAAAAATCAGTACTTGGGTCACAATCCGCGCCCTGCGTCATGGATTTGGCGTAATATTGCAAGGCATGCACATCGTTCCTAGTCCTGTGGATACTATCTTTGTTGTTTTAATGATTTAAAGTTGCCATAAGTAACTGATAAGCAATAAACTGGCTATACATAATTGTATTAGACTTGTGATTTATTGTGCCATTATAAAAAAAAGGACAAACCTGGAAAAACGTCGGCAAATTAATAGTGCATTAATCGCCAAAATCGATTTATTGTTTCTAATAACCGATTTGCAAGTTGCGATTGTACTTATTTTAATCGATTTTGATTTATAAAAAAGGTTACACACAGCAAAACTCTTAGCCATTTTTTTTTGCATATTACATTTCGCAATGACAATATTCATTCGGTGTGCTATACATATATGGCAGAGCTCCGCCTCGAAGGTGTTGTTGAGACGGTTCTTTGAAACGATTGTTGGTCACACGCTTCTATATGCACTCTGGGCTTCCCTTTCCATAGTTCCTTCCAAACAGATGCCGCCTTTTTGGTAGTGGACCATAACAAATGACTCGTACCAGCAAGGATTATTAACAATTACATGGATTGGAATCCGTGACGTTAACCCTCTCCATCCTCGTTTCATTGAGAACTCTGTATACGTGGTATGACAATTGTAAGTAATGGGGCGTCTATAGCTCAACTATTGAAGACATACTGATCGTTAAGGAAAGTATCGCGCGGACTTATAACTGTGGATAGTGTAATTAGGGCATCATTGAAAGGACCATACAGCGGCGATAAGATTGTTAGCTTCGGTGCAAGAGAGTGTAGCTGCATGGAGATGTATTTTACCGGTTAAGCATAAACTTGGTCCCATTCACCCCAGAAGCCAGTTTAATGTACTAACTACGGTATTTGCTTACAAATGCATCCCAGAGCTCAAGTAAGAAAGCTGAATCATTTCAGTGATATCCGGATTACAGGGCCGCCGGAAGGATAACATAAATGGGGCGGCTCATTAATATTCATGATCAATAACGTTATAAATTATTAAAAGTTACATAACAAACTATTAATAATC
Source organism: Eunapius fragilis (assembly GCA_963681505.1). NCBI lineage: Eukaryota > Metazoa > Porifera > Demospongiae > Spongillida > Spongillidae > Eunapius > Eunapius fragilis. Next base: position 4,959,323 of record OY811986.1, on the reverse strand, counting down.
TCTACAAATCACACAAGTACACTTTTATATCTACAAATCAGTTTCTTTAAATTCGTTCGCAAATACTTGTCTCCTATGTTCGTTGTCTGCAATGAACTCGTTAGCTACGTCAACCAGATTGAATTTATCTGTGTGATCGCTGTGCACATGTAACACCATAAGATGATTGAGCCGCTGCTGTGACATTGTTGATCGTAGGTAAGTCTTGATTCGTCGTACAGCACTGAACGATCGCTCACTTTCAGCATTAGTAGCAGGCATTACAAGTAGTAGACTCCATTTTCGTGACCTGCAACAGAAGCTGCAATAGACCAGAACTACTGGTTTGGAAGAATTCGAAGACATCTCAGGGTAGTTAAAAACAGCTGGTAGGTTATTCAATTTAAAGCAATTAAGCGTAAGTATGTAATTGCGATTAATTAATATTTATAAATGTACCCGTAAAAAGTGGAGCGGCCATAGCCGCCCCAGCCGCCCCGGCTCCGGCGGCCCTGGATTAAGCATCCATCCAACATTAATTTTATTGACGGAGGATCTCTCTTTATATCCCTTCGCAATTGAACTTTTTGAACTTCTCTTATGCAAATTCCTCCGTTGATCAAACAAACGGCGCCTGTTCTTTTTTTACTTTAGGCATTCATGTGTAAGGGAATGAAGCTAGCCTTACATAAACCTCACCAGATATGTCACAAAGACCTTACTAGACCTTTCTGCAAATATACGTCTCACAGTAGATCTTGGTGCGTTCTGCACAAATACAGTCAAACAGTAGCTTTAATACATACGTGAAGCGAAGTAGCTTACATAAAGGCTGTGCAGCCATAGATATATAATATAGTTTCCTGCTTCATTGGGCCCGTTTTGTGCAAGTAACGTAATCGGAGTATATTGACAAAAAAATAACGATTGCTGGTGTATTTGTAAAGGTTAGAACCTTTTTCATGATCTAGAGGCATTGCAACGAAACACAGCATAGCTTACAATGTCACTGATGTGGTCTGCGTATACGAGGCGAACGAGGATGATAATTTACGTGACTATACCGTGGATTCCAATTGCTAATAATCCTTGGTACCAGAATATTATCTCTGCTCGTACCCGCTGCACACTGAGCCTCGCCGGCTTGGTTTGACAGGAACTGTTTTAACAAAAATGAAAATCTTCCATAATATGTTGCTTTTAAGTTCTGCAACCAATTGCAATTACTTTGAGCAATATAGCTCAATTACTCTCACGTTTATACCATGCATAGCCTTGAGATATTATTTTAAAGCCTCGCTCCTACCCCACCGTTTTGGCCATCAGCGCAATTGCATAGCAATGTTCTAAAGTTACTGTGCCACCTTCACAAGGAGACGGAAGGACCTGTAATGTATAAGTGCAGCTGTAGTACCAGCTTATGCTTCAAAAGTATTACGGGTTATAAGGCTTAATACATTGCGCAACGATATAGTTATTGGACTGATCAGATATGTGGCCTTTGTTAATTGTCTCTTGAAGTTGAGATGGTCTGTTGAATTTCTTATATTACGAACATTTCACTTACACATTTTCACTCCAATATATGCATCATACCAGTTATGTATTTACTGTACTTAAAATTGTCTGTACAACAAAGTACAGGGCCAAAACAGTTCAGTGTCATCAGAATATAATTATGGAATAAGTGGAGCTTCTTCATCGTTGAAATTATTAGGCCTATTGGCATCGATAGGTGGATTTGCTCTTCCTTCAGCTGCACGTAGCTTCTTACGTAAATTGAAATTACTAATAATGCAGAGTATACTTATGGAGAGTAGGGCTATTATTGCGAACGCTAGTGGTATGCCTATTTCCAGATAAGTAGTGAGTTCAGCACCAGGACTATGCCCTGCAGATAAAGAATAGACAGTCACTGACAGCAACACCATACAATGAACACACACTTCCTCCCCTGGTACATGTTATTATATAAAACCTATCAGTCATTTGATTGGAAACATAATCATGAAAAGAAAATGCTGCTCTCGCTCCCTCTCTCTCTCTCTCTCTCTCTCTCGCTCCCTCTCTCTCTCTCAGACTAAAGATCTGGCACATATGAACTTGGTACCGTTTTAAATGATGAATTTTAAGGTGTTTTTGAAAACATTATATTTCAGCAATCATATGTTCGTTTCTTGCCAAATTCTAGAAACGTATTGCCCCATCCCATTGTGCATATGATACGATTTTGAGGTTATAGAATCACTCCGCTTGAGACCTGATAGGTCATGGAGGTAAACCTTTGTAATGTCCGATAACACACAGAAATCCAAAATTGGGATTATGGAATGGCAATTACAACGTGCACTCAACTTATTAATGCGCATGCTCCTACCAAGTCCAGTTTTTCACATAAATTTTTCCCCTAAGAAAAACCCGCCTGATATTTTTCAACTTGCTTCCTGTTTTTCCTAGGTCTTCCTTCGGGTTCCCATACATCCGGTACCTGCCTATTTGGTCCACCTCCTTGCTTCGCCTCCTCTAGTACTGCACCAAGTCTTTCCTCTACTCCAACTTGTCTGGGTACTTTGTTGTGTTGCCTTGTTTCCTGTTCATTCTCGTTTGGTGTTTCAGTGACTTTCTCTGTTGGAATCCACTCCTCCAAGCACCCTGTACTGTGTTTCCGTATCTGATCCTTGATGTCTCCTACAATACCTTCCATCCTTCAGCAGCACCACGAATGACAATGACCCCGTGCATTTCGCAATGACCCCTGGTGCCCACTCCCATGCACCCCCCTTTTGTAGACTTTGATACACACATCATCCTCTTCCCCTTCTCTTCTTCGCAGCCATATCATGGTTCCTCTTTTGAGCCTCTTGTTTCCATTCAACTCTCTCAGCAGCATTGGATGCAATGCATCCAAGTGCGACCGTAGTCTTCTGCCGAACAGAAGCTCTCCTGGTGACAGTCCAGTCGTGGATTGCGGTGTGATTCGATACTGGAATAAAAACCGAGCAAGTTTTCTCCCAAGTCGCCTGTACCCAGCTTCTATAATCCGTCCTTTATAATTTTTACCGCCTGTTCGGCCAACCCATTTGAAGCTGGATGGTATGGAGATGTCGTTATATGCCTAATGCAGTTGCTCTTTAGGAACTCTGTGAACTCTCTACTCGTAAAACATGCACGGTTATCTGACACTATAGTTTCGGGCAATCCATACTGTGCAAACATCGCCCTTAGTTTCCGAATAGTGCATTCTGATGTTGCCACCTCCACTACTTCTGCTTCAACCCATTTCGAATGAGCATCAATTACTACTAACAGCATGCGCCCTTGCAGGGAACCAGCGTAATCAATGTGCAGCCTGACCCATGGTCGAGTGGGCCACGCCCAAGGTTGCAATGGAGCTGCTTGCGGTGATGAGCGACACGATTGACATTGCACACACGACTCTACCATCTCCTCTAAGGCTTTGTCGATCCCCGGCCACCACACAAACATTCTCACCCTTCCTTTCATCCTTACTACCCCTGGATGCCCACCATGCAGTTCCCTTAGTACATACTCCCTTCCCCGGGGTGGAACAACCACACGATTACATCAAAGAATGCACCCGTCAATGATCGAGAGCTCAGCACGTCGTACCCAAATGGAGCCAATCCATCTTGAGTTTTCGGTTCCTTTTCTGGCCAGCCTGTCCGTACAAAAGCCAACACTTGCGCCAGCACCGGATCCTTACTAGTCCAGGCTTTGATCTGCGCAAAATTCACCGTGGAATCTTGCAAACCCTGCATGAGCAACACGACTTCCGGGGTCTCCTCGCTCACGTACTCAGCGTTATGCTGAATTGGCAGTCTACTCAACCCGTCTGCGTTACTGTGTTCACGTGTCCCCCTAAACATTATCTTATACTCATACCCTGCTAATGTGAGTATTCCTCTTTGAAGTCTCCCTGACACCTGTGAGGAAATGCTTCTGTTGGGTCAAAAACCTGCAAAAATGACTTGTGGTCTGTTATTAGCGTAAATCTCCGCCCATACAAATACAAATGAAATCTCTTTACCCCAAATACACAAGCTAGCCCTTCTTTCTCTATTTGGGAATACCGTTGCTCCACTGCGGACAATGTACGGGACGCGAAAGCAACTGGCCGCTCCGAACCATCTGCCATTCTATGTGACAAAACTGCTCCAACCCATATGAAGAGGCGTCACACGCTAGTATCACCTCTAATGATGGGTCGTAATGTACCGATACCTGCGACGATAGCAGCAATTTCTTTGAGTTCTGGAAAGCCCGCTGCTCTGTCATAGTCCACGTCCACTTCACTCCTGATCGTAGAAGTTTGTATAGTGGAGCCAAAGTCGTCGCTAAATTTGGAAGGAAACGAGCATAATAAGTCAAAAGCCCTACGTAGGACTTTAACTGTGAAATATCCTTCGGTTCCGGTGCCTCCTGAACTACTTTCACTTTATCTGCAGCTGGATGTATTCCCCTAGCATCCAATTTGTACCCCAAGTACACTATCTGCAGAGTCAACCATGAACGAACATTTGCTCAATTTCAATCTAATTCCCTCTTCTTGTAGCCTGTTCAGCACCCTTCTCAACAATTCCCTATGCTCTTCGTCTGAATGTCCTGAGACTAAAATGTCATCAATTTATACAATCAATTTGGGAATACCTTGTAAAATGGTTTCCATCAACCTTTGAAAAATACTTGGTGCTGAAGCCACTCCAAAAGAGAGTCTCTTATATCTGAACAGCCCTTTATGGGTGTTAATACAAACCAAACCCTTTGACTCCTCATGTAACAGTACGATACAGGTTCCAGTTTATTACTAGTAGAAAAATGATGCCCAAACAAACGTGGACTTTTCGCAATACCTTTACAGCGATGGTTAAAGCGAGGCTTAATGTCGAACTTAATGCAGCGGTGAACATTTATAAATTACATACATGCCACACTTTCATTTCTAAGTGATGTCAAACGTTTACTACTTATGAAATAAACGGACGGTTAAGGTACGATTCCACGTAAAAGAAATGTGTATTTATGTATTTTTTAAGTGTTTTTGTTTGTGTTTAGGTATAAAAGACGCTTCATAAAGTACAGGCTGACATTGCCAAGTTCGGATAAAGTCTAATTTAATTCATACAATAAAATCACGATTTATATTTCGTCTCCATCGTCGTCTGATTCGGTGCCATCTTCACCAAGTTCAGATCCCTCATCAGAGTAATCTTATGATTCGCTTATCGAGCCTTCTGAACTGTCGGAGTCTTCTATGTTTATTCTGCGTGGCGACACGTAGAAATGGAGGTGTGGCACGTATGTAATTTTATAAATGGTTCACCGATGCATTAAGTTTGACACTATGCCTCGCTTTAACAATCGCAGTAAATGTAATGCGAAAAATCACCATTTGTTTGGACAACATTTTCCTACTAGTGATTAAAATTTGGCATTGGAAGTATTTTCGTTGTTGGAGTTATGATAAGTTTTATCTCTGGGACCTATCAGGCATCGGATATAGCCAGCGGAGTGACTCTATGATATCAAAATTGTACTGTATATGGTCGCGGAATTATAACGTTTTAACAACACATAAAGTCATCATTAAAAACGGTACCGAGTTCATATGTGCCAGATCTTTAAAGTAAATAATAAATAATGATCTCAAGGTTGTAGAATGGGGTGCTAGGCACCTCTATATTTTTGGAGACCCTTTTTTAGGTTGTGTTCACAGTGGAGTGTTTGAGTAATAGTAATAAGATCATTAGACTGATAACTGACAACATTGCACTGTAACAGTCAGCTTATTTAATCTGCTTGTAGTTTTTAAGGCTGTTATAATTCAAAGGCCGTTTAATTAAAATGTTATCATTCTCCCCAAATAAAGTGTCAAGATAATTGACAAGTTTGAAGTATTTCTATAGTACATCATGCTAGACCAAGAACTTATTGGATGCACCACGCAATCTGCATGACATTTTCTGCGAGCTCCAGATACAAGTACATGTATCAACGTGCATGTTAGATGATTGCGTAGTGTGGCGGATCTAGCTTATTTGGGCAATTACGGGCATGGGCCCATAATTGCCCAGTGTTTATGTGCCTAAAATTGCTGGATCCGTCACTGTTGTGGTAAACCGCAGAATTGGTAAATGTGCTTCTGAACCAATGAGAAATTACAACCGCGTTCACTCAACGTATTCTGCCATCGAGACAGAATCAGCCCATACAATGTTAAATATAGAACTATTACATTTTTCCTCAATAGTCATCAGCTACAGAAAGTGGAGGTTGTTTAAAGATGGGTGTTGTCACAGCAAGGGCGGCGGAAGGTAATTTTAGTAAGGCTATGAATATATAATGGTGGGCGTAGTATATAGCTGCTGCACATGCGCAAATGAACGGCTCGTTGATAAGCTACTGCAACAGTCACACTGCCAGTTAGTCCAAATTTGGTCATCCTTTTTTTTTTTTACCTTGTACTAAACAGTTAGCTATAGCTTTCAAGTCAAGTTGGTTAAATGAAGTCATGTAAAATAATTCTGTCTTGTAATGTTGGCCCCCCCCCCCCCCCCCCCCCCTCCGCGTCGCTGCACAGACTTGCTGCATGCTTGATTGTGCCGATGATACTGACGTTGACGATAGAGAACCTATACTACTGTACAGTTCAATGAACTGCTTATTGACCTCTTGGTTTTTTGCCCTCTTGGCTCGAGGCTCTGGTTTGAGGGGCGAGGATAACCTTTTCTCAAGGGTAGTTTCGGGTTTTTATTCGTGTCGCTATTTGGAAAATGTCTGGAACAAACACAAGGTGAGGCTTTATATCTCTTTCTTGTAAGTTAAACAAGGTAAGCCAGATAGCTCGCCTTTCAGCCTAGATTAATGAAAGGAGGTATTTGGATCGCCGGACTTGCTATTGTCACACACTCGGCACCATGTGCCAGGCATAGCAGCTGTTTATTCCGTAAGGTTTCCCGCTGTATACATGTTGACTTTTTTTTGTTGAGCTCTGTTCAAATAGTATACAAAAGTAGCAGTCCTGATTTGACAACAAACTAATCAAGGATGATTACTTTAACCAAGCACCGGGAATGCTAAATTGACCACTGTAACGAATGTGCATGAACTACATGTACTTGCTGAATTAGTCAAAAGCACTCTTTTTTTTCAACTTCTAGAATGAACCGGATCGTGCCTGATGACGCTAGCGACATAGGATTTCATGAAAATTATTGCCGAATCCAACGCACTCCCACAAACCCGTATGGGAAAAATCATCAAGTTCAATTAATCTATTCCCATCTGGGATTTATCTGACCCACCCTTTACCCACCCGCTACCCACCCATGACTTTTGGGCTTACCCACCCGTAACTTTTGGGCTTTACCCACCCGAAAAATGGTATAGTTAATCACCAGTGATGCAGGCGTGATCTTTCAATGCGCGGAAATCATTTTGTGTATGCTGCTGTTTATATATGTAACTATGAATCGTGAATTGATTGCACACAGTTGAATTCTGGCATTTGACATATAACTTCCATGGTTGACATAACCCACCCGTGCCCAGTTGCCTACCCACGCATCATAAATAAAAGTCAGATAAATCCCTGACCATACATGATGACCAGTTTTGTTTATCGTCTGTAGTTCAAATTCAAGCAGGCAGTGATGCAAATGTTTTCAAATTGGTATAAAGATAATCCATTAAGTGGGGACAGCATTGAGGAAGAATATTGGAATTCAGCCAAACATGGGAAAAAATTTGACAGACTCAGCGGTAATAGACTAACAATTAGATTTTGCGTTACTGTGAAGTTAAATCCTATGTATGATATGCTGTTATAGTGAGGCAAAACATGCGGTGTTGCTTAAGCACCACAGTGGTGTCAGCCAAACATGTGGTGTTGCTAAAGCACCACAGCAGTGTCAGCCGAACATCTGGATATGCTTAGATACCACAGTGGTGTCAGCCAAAGCACCACAGTGCTGTCAGCCACACAAGTTGGATTTGCTTAGACACCACAGTGGTGTCAGCCAAATGTGTGGTGTTGCTTAAGGACTATATGGCATGCTGCTAGAGCTAACCTGGTGTACAAAAGTCATTGCCTGGGGACTGGCTGTTACAGTTCCATTCATGTTGTTGATACACACCAATGGATCCTATGTCGAATGCTGTAAGGAAACATGTGACTAAGATAATACCATCTCAAGCTAAATAGAAAATTCTGAATGATTTTCATACCATTCTGAGGAAGGAGGGGAGAAGAAGAAGGAGAGGGAAGGAGGAGGGTGAAGAGGAGTGGGAGGAGAATGAGAAGGATGAGGAAAATGAGGAGACGGGGAGGAGGATGAGAAGGAGGGGAGGAGGATGAGAAGAAGGGGAGGAGGATGAGAAGAAGGGGAGGAAGATGGGGAGAAGGGAGGAGGAGAAGGGGAAGAAGATGAAGAGGAGTGGGAGGAAGAGGAAATGCTCCCTACTGCATTAGGCATTATAATGGTCTTACTGCACTGTATGAATACTGCATCTGATGGATCACACAGTTGTCCACATGGCTTGTAGTCAAGGGGCAGGTTGTAGCAGCAGGAGAAACAGGACTGCATGCTGCTGCTACTGCAATTGCTTCCTTGAAACCAAGTCTTCGGATTATCAAGGGGAGAAAGAGCTCTTTGTGCATAATAACAGCAGCCTTTAAAAAAAAACAAGGAAGGACCTCCGTGCTCAAGTACTCACGTAACATTCCTTCCGTAAGTAACTGCATTTGTGTAACCAAGTTGTCTGCACACTGTGTCAGCTGCAACCATTGTGAATGGATAGGCAGTAAAAGTGCCTGCTGTAATGAAACCCCAACCAGGGTCTGCTGTGAAGTAGATCTGCACTGCTCCAAATGAGGGCACATTGGTGTAGGAAGGGTTGCGGTACAGCCTCAGGGAATTGTCAATGGCAGGACCAGTTTCAACTTTAGAAAGAAAAAAAAAAAGATGGCGGGGTGATATTTTATTTTGTAGGTTTCAGGAATTGGTATAGCAGAAAAGAAGAAGGAAAAAGGAGAAAATGTTAAATCAAATAACCTAAAAATAGAAATGATTTACTGACCACATTGTATATACAAAGGACTATTGGCACACAGAGGTGGAGGGTTGTATGGTGTTTTGTTGATTTGATCTGGGGTTACACATTGAAGTATGTGATTTGCATTCGGATTATCTTTGCAGCTCCAGTCGTTGATCAACCAAACTGGATCATTACTAGCGATACTGAAAGAGAAACATGATTTATATATATATATATTTCACTATATAAATATTAACTGACCAATCCTATGGTACAACTGCAACATCTAATAATAAAATTATTACTTACAAAACCTACTTATAACATTATCTAATATTAAACATCACTAACATAATAGCTCTACAAGTCCAAAATAAAACAGATGATGGCAGGTGCGATCTCATCAAATATAATTGTCGTTAAGAAGAATTAAATGTTCTCTATGAAGTTACCTCCAATAGTCCAGCATCAGGGATTTCATCATTATGGATCTTGTGTTAGAACGAGAGGTTTGCCATACAAGTTCGACAGGATCATGGACTTCGGTTTGTTTGTGACGATGGCAACCCAGGAAGCAATAAACGAGAACACGAATATGTTGCATGCTTCAGCTCCCCAAGCTCCGCATGGTTCCACTGCTAAGGGGAGAGTGCAGCGTCACCCTAGCTCAGAGTACTTGACACCGTGTTTACGTACCTCTGCAGCTTTGGCTGCCCGCCTGCTGCTACCTGCTGAAGCTCCCACTTATGAAATAATTGAGGAGTTAAGCAGTGTGGTAACAGTGATATCATAAAGCAGCACTAGCAGTAACACTTGGATTAAAGACTAGCTAGTATATCAGCTGGATAGGTGAGAGCCTTGTCCTTACCTAAACCACCACTGCTTCCAAGGCTGCATTGCTGAACAGATTATGGCGGTTAGTCACCCCCCCCCCCCCCCCCCATACGCTTGCAGAGGACACTATGGTGACACAGTGGGTCCAGCATGCTCTCTGGGCATAGCGGGCAGGTCTGAGGAATGTCATTATTCCCCTGGAATGGGGATTTAACCCAACCACCATTTGATTGCAGTGTTGAGCTCACAGGGATTGAGGTGAAGTCCCATGACTTTGGAAGGGACAACTGAGAGCCATGCAGAGGTGTGAGGGGAGGACACTGGAGAAGTCATGCTTTGTTTGAGAAGGACATGGAGTTTTAAAGGCTGGCAAACAGTGAGTCTTCTATTACACCAGAAAGGTGTCACTGTTATTGCTGACCTAACTCTGATGAGGGCCATTGCAAGGGTCATTTATTCTAGCCAGAGCTTTCAGGCCAATAGAGCTGTTTACTTAAGCATATACTACTAACAGCATTGAATAATAATAGCTTTGGCTACAATGGACCTCATCAGGGTTAAGTCAGCAATAATTATTGACTACAGATGTGATGAGACAGTAGCCAGGCGAGATGCTAATTGTGAAAACGTTTGCTTTGCCTCGTGACCCCAATTGCTGTATGGCTCCACGGCAATGGGAACGCATGCCCAATCCAACTCTTGCCACTTTTTGTCATCTGCTATGTACTTTCAGGTTTCAAGAGCCAGAGCTGCGGCCTAGCCAACCTGATTAGCCTCACCTAGGCAGGGTGGAGAGGTAACAATGATATCAAATGCCGCTGGCTTTCCTCTTTCCCACCCTTCTACAAGCACATCAGCAGTTCAGATGAGAGTGGCTGTGGTCAGGAGGAGTGAGCCCACTACCCATCTCAATCCTCACTTGAAAATGGGCATGACAGCAAGCTTCTATAAATATATCACTCAGTTGGTTGTGTCGAATCACCTCATCTCCACCTCGCTTACAGGACACGGCTGCATGGTGGTCAAGAGGGTCAAGAGCAACTTCAACACAGGGAACTCCAGAGGTATCCATACTGAGGCAAAACTTAATTGAGCTCTCTGACAGGGCTCAGCAAGGACATCACGTACTTTGTTGTGGCAGGAAACCACATCACCACCATGTGAGGAAATCTCAGGGCACAGTGGGTAGCATAAGAAAACGTCCAGGCCAAACCATTACTTAATGGCAACCTGAAATTGGCAAGGGTCGAGATGGAAAGCAAGACCCTCAGAAAGAGTGACAGAGCTGCATGAGGTGAGAAAACAGACAGCAGGTGAGCCTTGTCAGCGATGGAGGACAGGTCCAGAAGAAGGCTCTTTTGGGTGTCGGAGTCAACAGAAATGCTTCTGAGTTATGATGGTGGTAAGAAGAACAACTGAGGTGGTGTTGAGATCAAGAGCCAAAATCCGAGGTACAAAGTGAGGCAATTTTGAGTGTTGTGCGACGGAATGCAGACTCAGACCTCTGTCTTGGGCAGTTGGCTATATATCCCATTTACCTTTCTCCGAAACCTTGTTTCCTTCCTTTTACACCACAATTCCTATATCCCACCAACTTTCTGATTGGGAGATGTTTATCTTTATTTGTTGTACTGATACATCAAATTCTACCCGTGTTAACCAGGCCGTGGATTTCATTTTCCTTCAGTAATTTCAATTAAAATGAGTCATGGCTTCATCATACCGCACTATACCTATATGGAACCTACTAGCTCTCTCACGTATGTTTGAAGCACAACTTGCGTCGCAGCGAAACGTAAACATTTATGGAACGTGCCATAGCGTATCGCAATTGGCATCGACAGAGGATATAACACCATGTTTTGCAGCCCGCAATTAAGCCAAAGTGGTTTAAAACAAAACCGCGGGGAAATGCTCCGTGTGGTTTTGCGCTCAGCAAACAAAGCACCTATTCTCTCGCACGGCAGGGTTATTTATTTTTCAACAAGAGTAACGAGCTTTCGTCTCGTTCACTAGAAAGATCAATAGGGTAGGCTGCATGCAATGAGATCGTACATGTATTTATTTCTAGTCTGCGCTTACACAACTGATTCGTTAGCTTTTTACAACTTGTACACACACCGCATCAGCCGATATACAGAGAGGCCTTGCGGTGCGCAGACTGACCATAGAAAAGTTTATATCAGGCATAGGCCTATGTAAATATTTACCTCCATTTTGCTTTGGTTGCCGTTGACGAAGGTGCGGCCCCAAAGTAGCCCAACTGTCTGCATATGACGTTGTCCGTTGCGGAGGAGATCAGTTGATTGCAGACCGTCCCCCAAGCGGACGTCCCATCGCGCAGGTCCAGGTACAGCTTTACATATCCCTCTAGGGACGATGAACCGTTCTCAAGTTTGACATCACCCGATTGCCAGGTTGGTAGGACAAATGGATTCACTGTTGGTGCCTCGGTACAGTTCATCGCTATAAAAATAAAGGATAAATACAAAGGATCAAGACCTGCGTTTGTATCGTGCTTTCTTACGTTGAGCCTGCATAAGGATTACGAGGAAGAACAGCTGCAGCAGTACCGTCAACATCGCGCACTGTAAAGCCTAGCACGTGCGTTATTATAAGCACCAGTTACGCGACTTAATTTTCGTAACATAGCCTACTTTAATAAATTTTTGAAAATTAATCTAACTTGAAATGTTATGCACAGCCTAGACCAATACTCTTTGTAAGGTTCACAGGATCAAATACACATTAATCTAAATTTATAGGTCTTCCATCAGTGATATTGTAATGATCTCCCCTCGTCATTCTTCCAACTTTAGGAACTGAGACTTCTTTGATTGCTTTACACATATTGTATAGCACATTGGGATGATCCACATACCATAGCTGTTCAAAATATAGACCATTAGGAACAGACACATTGGATAGTACACTTAATATTACATTCTTTTTACATTCTGAGATATCTGGAAACACATAATTCCACTTCCTTTTCTGCAACACATTGCAACTTCTTTTCTATCTTCCTCCTTAAACTATTCTCCTTCTTTTGAATCTTATCTTTAAACCGCTGATCTTGTAATATAGAAATGTTGCATGTATTCATGTTGTTTACTAACTTTACTCTCTGAGCTTGTCTGATCCAAAATCTAACAATATTTTCTTGCTTGTTCTGAGAGTGTGCACACAGCCACTGCATTGTTCCATTAATTTTACATTTTACTATTCCATCAAGGAACCCTATTAGATGCCTCTCTATAAAGGTAGTCAGCCAGGCCAAGGGTGTGTCCAGCAAACATATTGTGTACTGGTGTTGATGATGCATGGTGAGCAATGGATGGTGATGGATGAGCTAAAGTACCTTCAAGGTAGTCGTGCAGCTGTGTATTTTATACCTTCATGTAGCTGTACTAGAATATCGTTTAATACTATTTTGTCTTGTTCTGTTGTAGACCAATTTTTAACACTTCATCAGAACCTACATGCATCCAGATACACCAAACGTATCACTCTTTGCCTGCAACATCATCAAAGGGGACTCTTTTAATGCATTCAAGTTTTCTAGACACATTTGTATATAGTTTATGCTATCAAGGTTTGAAATACCTGCATTTGTATATAGTTCATGCATGCATGGTCCTAGCCTGTGACCATTTCCCCAATGATTCCGGTCCACTAGTACAATGCGGCAATGATAATACATGTGATTGGATGAATTCAAAGACACTAAAATTCTGATTCAAATATGATATTAATTTATCCCAAGTTCTATTAAGATGTTTCTTCATATCCTTCACTGTTTGATTAATAAACGTGTAATGGGCTGGGATATTGCCTTTAAGTTTGCATCACCTTCTGTACCAGGTTTGAAACCAACCTCACTGTTTCCAGGCTGCATGTTAAGGTTTGCCAGTTCTATATTAATATATAGCACCAACCCATTCCTTATTTCAGGAACAAGCAGTTTGTAATGCTCATCAATGTCACTTTCGAATATTTGACTCGACGCTGGTTCCTCAAATCATCAGCAGTTCTCATTCTAAACAACAATACAAACAGCATGTATTTCTCAATATTAATGCATAGCTAACATGAAATATTGACTTGAAAAATATGCTGTGTGGGCACCATCATATTTTGATGATCAAACTGTTTTCAATGATATGGCGGTCAATGCTGTAAAATATTTCCATAATTAAAGCGTGCCTTGACGAATTCGGTGCGGTGCGTATTAAATGGAATAATCACAAAACACTTTGGCACATAAACAAAATAGATAGTCTATGCTTGAAAATACCGAAAATGGGTTTAATTCCCAGGGCTCTAAGAAAAAACTACGAGGTTAAGCAATGTTATGTCACGCTCAAAACAATCCAACAGGAAACACCTGTGCCGATAAATGGACCGTTGGGCAACATCCAAAGCTCATGAAATTTTATCCTGATATAGACTAATACCTAATAAACATGGGAAACGCTTCCTCAAGTTAGTGCCTTTAAAAACTATGGAATGGCTAATCGCAATAGATTACTATGGAAATCAACGAGGCACACAAAATAACACAGTATGCTGGCTTACACTTAGACACCATTAGTGTATCGTGCAACTCCTTTTGTCCTGTAATCTACTAACAAAGTCCTGCATACATTGCAAACAACTTTACAAAGCGCGCCTCTTCTTAAGAACTCGTAGAGAAATCCAAAATACGGTCACAATTCCAACGTCCGATTACCCTATAGAGGTTCAAACCCGCCATATCTTTCGGCAGGAAAGTTCTATTCACTTCAAATTTCTACCTATTGATATTTCCTGTTCGTTTATTTATTTCCTAGTTTTTACTTCATCCATTACGGAGATACAGCTGTGCAAAGTAATTGCCTTTACTTATCAACCAAAATTGAAACTTTCCTGCCGAAAGATATGGCGGGTTTGAACCCCTATAGGGCCGGGTATCGGACCGTGCAACACTGGCAGGAAGCAAATGCAAGACCCCCATAATCTAGTTTACCATAAAAAATGGTGTAGTATAAAGTGCTGAAAATAGGAAATCAATAGCATTTACCGTTCGGGAGATGTAACGATTTTTAAAGTGAATCATTTTTATAACTTTATAATTATATAGATTACGCGAAGGGTCATTTAGCGTGAACTGATCCAATTTGCTATATCCTACATCTGAAGTGTTAAAGTGGGGGACAGCATCGAGGAAGTATGCTGCAATGTGACTGTCAAATTAAGCGGAAATATCATGGCCCATGCACTAGTAGATGGAGTTTTTTAATCTGGTATATTGGGATAAAGTTTTATCACAGTTTAGGGTCTCAATTTTTCAAGTAAAAAAAAAAAGGTTAATTATTTCAGTTCAATATTTTGGACTCTATTCGATACAGGGTTGACTTTAATCGGTTTCTATGCCGGCGATTTGAGGCATCCGTGACATTTTCTGCATCTTTTTTCTGTGTTCCGCTCTCTAACTGCACGTTTCTTAAGTTTTTGCCCTTTTTATGTGGCTTGTGTCAACATGCGGTTGCAACCATGAAATAATTGAAGTAGCTCATGTTTCGCTAGCCCCTTCGTAGTAAATGGCTATCTAAAGTGAGTACTCGAGCCTCGAGTCTCGACTTCTCACTGGAAATAATCATTTTCTCTTTAATGGGGCAGTTATGAAGCAACTTAAATTTATTCATCGTAGTTTTCGGTACGGCATATTGACGTAAGCTACTCAAAAAGAGTAAGAATCGTGTAGTTTGAGAACGGAGCACAGGAAAAAGATGCGGAAAAATCTTATGGATGCCTCAAATCCCATAGAAAAACTGATTAAAGTAAATAAATAAAAATCAACCCGGTGCCAAATTAAAATAATTAACCTTTTTTGATTGAAAAATTGAAGCTCTAACGGTGATAAAATCAGAGATAAGTTTTATCTCAATATTGCAGATTAAAAATCCTATCTATTAGTGCTTGCTGTCCACCATTATAAATCTTATGCATATGTAAATCGTAATTTGCAGATGCTTTAAAATAGGTGTTTTACATGGCATGTACTTTTAAATACAATGTTATATAATAATTTACACTATGTAGTATCGGAACGAATTCGCGACTGGGAAGCCATCCTAATTAATGTTCAGTGCACCATTACCGTCCATAGCATCCTGCCTGACCATCCAGTTGCAGCTAGCAAATCCAAACCCATGCAAGGCCATCACTATGCCATCCAGTGGGAAACCGTTACAAGGAGTAAATAAATAATAGCCAAATAAATCATATTGAACCAAGACCAAACCCTGTTTCTGGAGACCTAAAGTTCATGATTTTGTAAATATCAACCCCATCATCTAGAGAAGGCTTTCATGTTGCCTGGACGGATGAGAAGTGACCATCTCAGTTAAGATTGGCAAATGTTATAGCTTCATGCCTCATGCACCACATGTTTCACCCACATGAGGGATACATGACCATCCACTGCTAGCATTGCACACACCATCATTCATTATGTGTCTCTCAGCTGTAGACCCAGAGATCAAGTTCACTTCTAGAATGTTGGCTTGGTTAAATGGTTAATATCAAAGCATGATTCCCTAGCCTGTAGACATGGTGGGTTGTAATAGCTCTCATCATAACCATCTCCAGGACTGTTTTGCAGACTTCTGTCAACAGGCAGGTCCTTACCCTGAAGTTGAGAAGGACTGCAACTTTGGTTGTAAGGACCACATGTGCCCTGTGCCAAACTGGTCCTTATCTTGCTCTGCAATCTACAAATACACGCTCTTCCATAATATATTGCTTTTTCTAATACCATTACTTTGAGCAATCAAGCCTCAATTCATCAAATGCATTTTACCATGCATATATAGTTTTGAGTTATTTTTAAATTATCACTCCTACGTATACCCCACCATTGGTTTGTCCAGTGCAATTGCAAAGCATTGTTCTGAAGTTATACTGTGACACCTCAACAACCTTCACAAGTATTTATAAACCCAAACTCTGCTAAATGAGTCCAGTGCTACAAAAACATATAATTGTGTTCCTGCCATCAGGCTGGCCTTGCTTGCTGCTCTAAAAGACCCTGTCTTTCAACAACATTGAGGTTATTGATATCCTGGTTATTGGCATTGCCAGGGGGGTTTTCCATTGCACCTCCTTCACGATGTCCTGCAGCTGCACGTTGCTTCTTTTTATAAAGATAAATTGCTGCGATTGTACCCAATACTAGGAGTAGTAGTAGTAGGCCTACTGACAGTACAACTATGAGCCCAATAGAGAGTGCATTAATAAGCCCTGCAGATAGAGGAAGAGGGAATAGACAGTCACTGAGAGCTATCTATATAGAAGAGACACACTCTTCCTCTCCTGGTACATATTTGTTTACCTGTATTTGTATATAATATATTTTTATAACAAAAACCTATCATGCAGTCATTTGATTGGAAAAGAAAATGTCCCATCTTCATTTTCATGGCCACCATAGTAGTTTGTATAAAAATGATGTGTATGCCCCACCTCTCTCTCTCTCTCTCTCTCTCTCTCTCTCTCTCTCTCTCTCTCTCTCTCTCTCTCTCTCTCTCTCTCTCTCTCTCTCTCTCTCTCTCTCTCTCTCTCTCTCTCTCTCTCTCTCTCTCTCTCTCTCTCTCATCTCACACACACACACTCTCACTCTCTCCGCTCTCTCTCTCTGGATCTGGTTTTGGTTTCTGTTTCACAATTTAGCCCAAAGAAAATCAGTTTCAAGCAATTCACAGTTTGCTGCCTGCATGTATCTACAAATCATGTAGTATGAGATGCTAACTTCATTCTGCCCTATCCTGGGGCTATCATTTCGCCTTTCAGGCACGGCAGAGGCTGTCAATATGTCAGCATTTGAGAGGGAGGGGGGGGGGGGGGGGGGGGGGGGGGGGGGGGGGGAGGTCAAATAAGCATACACGTACTCATATGCAGCATGGTCGAAACAATTAATTAATCTTCTAGGAATTCCTTGGCTACATCCTCCAGATTAATGCATTCTGCTAGCTCTTTATACACATGAAACAGTTATTGAATCTTCTTTCTGTCATAGAGGATCGGCCCAAACAATCATAGATGTTGTAGAAGAGCGATTTTTTATTTTGCTGGTGCATATAAATGTACATACAACAATTAAGGGACAAGTTCATGCGAAATGAGATCTCGCGTAATGTTATAAAAATGGTTCACTGGTCCCGCATATTTGAGCTATCGACATCTTAAGAAGGATTCACCATTTCTATATTTAAAATTAAATGTTTGTTCTTTGGATGGAATATGCAAAGAGCGTTACCCCTAGGGGTTTAAAACGTAAATATTCCGGAGAATCCAAATCACTTCAAAATCGGTATATATGTACAACAGTCATGTTGCTATTGATTTGTCCTGTTCATTTAAGCTTAACCGTTGCAAAGATATAGCTGTGCAAAGTACTTGCACATTTTCCTGCATGATTTCGCACCAATGATTAATGCACCCGCCTCCCATACAGTTGATGGCACGCGGTTTAACTAAATAATTGGCGGGAATCAATCAACTATTTTCTGGAAACTCATGAAAGAAAGAAGGCTTGTGACAGGAACCACTATAAGAACAATCCTAAAAGTAAGAAGGCTTATCAAAGGCCTGTTATCATGATAAGCCTACACCAGTAAAATTGTCGTCATGAGCAGTCAAGCATGGTACCAGAACAATCCAGAGCCAGTAAAAAATAAACAAAAATTGGACAGAAAAAAAATCTAAAACTATAATAAAGGAATTATTTCATCAAGCAAGGAAACAGCCAAACATGTGGTGTTATGTAAGCACCACAGCGGTATCAGCCAAACATGTGGTGTTACTTAAGCACCATAGTGGTGTCAGCCAAACATGTAGTGTTGCTTAAGCATTGTAGTGGTGTCAGCTAAACATGTGGTGTTGCGTAAGCACCACGGCATGCTGCTAGAGCTAACCTGGTGTACAAAAGTCATTGCCTGGGGACTGGCTGTTACAGTTCCATTCATGTTGTTGATACACACCAATGGATCCTATGTCGAATGCTATAAAGGAAACATGTGACTAGGGTACTACATCTCAAGTTAAATAAATAATTCTGTAGGATTTTCATGCCAATCTGGGACTTGGAGAGGGGAGGAGAAGGAGGAGGAGGGGGGGAGGAGGGGGGAGGAAGAGGAAATGCTCCGTACTGCATTAGGCATTTTAATGGTCTTACTGCACTGTATGAATACTACATCTGATGGATCACACAGTTGTCCACATGGCTTGTAATCAAGGGGTGGGCTGTAGCAGCAGGAGAAACAAGACTGCACCCTGCTGTTACTGCAATTGCTTCCCTGAAACCAAGTCTTTGGTTTATCAAGTGGAGTAAGAGCTCTTTGTGCATAATAACAGCAGCCTTTTAAAAAAACAAGGGCCACTGTGCTGAAGTACTCACGTAATGTTCCTTCCATAAGTAACTGCATTTGTGTAACCAAGTTGTCTGCATACTGTGTCAGCTGCAACCATTGTGAATGGAAAGGCAGTAAAAGTGCCTGCTGTAATGTAACCCCAACCAGGGTCTGCTGTGAAGTAGATCTGCACTGCTCCAAATGAGGGTACATTGGTGTAGGATGGGTTGCGGTACAGCCTCAGGGAATTGTCAATGGCAGGACCAGTTTCAACTTTAAAAAAAGTTGACGGGGTGATATTTTATTTTGTAGGTTTCAGGAATTGGTATAGCAGGAAAAAGGAGAAAATTTTAAATCAAGTGACCTAAAAATAGAAATGATTTACTGACCACATTGTATATGCAAAGGACCACTGGTGCACGATGATGGAGTCTTGTATGGTGTTTTGTTGATTTGATCTTGGGTTACACATTGAAGTATGTGATTTGCATTTGGATTATCTTTGCAGCTCCAGTCGTTGATCAGCCAAACTGGATTATTACTAAAGACACTGAAAGAGAAACACGATTTATATATATCACTATATAAATATTACAGACTAATGCTTTGATACAACTGCAATGCCTAATAACATACGTATTACTTACTATAACATTACCTAATATTAAACATAACATAATAGCTCTACAAGTCCAAAATACTGTCATTATCATAAACATGAAGAATTAAATGTTCTCTATGAAGCTACCTCCAGTAGTCCAGCATCAGGGATTTCATCATTATGGATCTGGTGTTAGAACAAGAGGTTCACCATACAAGTTGGAAAGGATCATGGACTTTGGTTTGTTCGTGACAGTGGCAATCCAGGAAGCAATATACATGAACGTGTTGCATGCTCCAGCTCCCCAAGCTTGTTTCCACTGCTAAGGGGGGAGTGCAACATCACCCTAGTTCAGAGCACTTGGTATCATACTTAGAGTGTTTACGTACCTCTGCAGCTTTGGCTGCCCTACCTGCTGAGGTTCCCGCTTATGAAATAATTGAGGAATTAAGCAATGTGGTAACAGTGATATCATAAGCAGCACTAGCAGAACCACTTGGATTAGAGACTAGCTAGTATATCAGCTGGATAGGTGAGAGCCTTGCCCTTACCTAAACCACCACTGCTTCCAAGACTGCATTGCTGAACTGATTACGGCAGTTAGTCACCCCCCCCCCCCCCCCCCCTACACTTGACACTATGGTGACACAGTGGGTCCAGCATGCTCTCTGGGCATAGTAGGCAGGTCTGAGGAATGTAAGTAATCCCGGAATGGGGATTTAAACCCAACCACCATTTGACTGCAGTGTTGAGCTCACAGGGATTGAGGTAAAGTCCCATGACTTCGGAAGGGACAACTGAGAGCCATGCAGAAGTGTGAGGGGAGGACACTGAGAGAAGTCATGCTTTGTTTGAGCAGGACATGGAGTTGTAAAGGCTGGCAAACAGTGAGTCTTCTATTACAGTGTCACTGTTATTGCTGACCTAATCCTGATGAGGGCCATTTGCAAGAGCCATGATTCTAGGGCTGTTTACTTAAGTACATACTAGTAACAGCATTAAATAATTATAATAGCTCTGGCTAGAATCAATGGCCCGTGCAGTGGCCCTCATCAGAGTTAGGTCAGCAATAACTTTTGACTTTGGATGTGATGAGTCAGTAGCTAGGTGAGATGCCAACCGTCAAATTGTCTGCTTTGCCTTGTGACCCCAACTCCATGGCAATGGGAACACATGCTCAACCCAATTCTTGCCACTTTTTGTCACCTGCTATGTACTTTCAGGTTTCAACAGCCAGAGCTGCTGCCCAGCCACCTGACTAGCCTCACCTAGAAAGACTGCATGGGCAGAGTGGAGAGGTAACAGTGATAACAAATGCTGCTGGCTTTCCTCTTTCCCACACTTCTGCAAGCACATCAGCAGTCCAGATGAGAATGGCTGTGGTCAGGAGGAGTGAGCCCACTACCCATCTCAATCCTCACTTGAAAATGGGCAGCAAGCTTCTGTAAATAGATCCCTCAGTTGGTTGTGTCGAATCACTGCATCTCCACCTCCTTGCTTACAGGATGCTGCATGGTAGCCAAGAGGGTCAAGAGCAATTTCAACACAGGGAACTCCAGAGGTATCCATACTGAGGCAAAACTTAATTGCAACCTCAATGAGCTCTCTGACAGGGCTCAGCAAGGACATCACGTAGTTCGTTGTGGCAGGAAACCTCATCACCACCATATTAGCGGTTAACAGCATGATGGGCAAGTGGGAAAATCTCAGTGCACAGTGGGTAGCATAAGAAAACATCCAGGCCAAACCACCACTTAATGCCAACCTGAAATTGGCAAGGGTCGAGATGGAGACCAAGACCCTCAGAAAGAGTGACAGAGCTGCATGAGGCGAGGAAACAGACAGCAGGCGAGCCTTGTCAGCGATGGAGGAGAAGGCTCATCTGGGTGACGGAGTCAACAGAACTGCCTCCGAATTATGATTGTGGTAGAGAAGAATTAAACAACTGAGGTGGTGTTGAAACAACCCGAGGTACAAAGTGAGGCAATTGGAGTGTTGTGCGAGGGAATGCAGCTCTGTCTTGGGCATGCAGTTGGCTATATACCTCATTTTTCTTTCTCCGAAACCTTGTTTCCTTCCTTTTACACCACAATTCCTATATCCCACCAACTTTCTGATTGGAGGATGTTTATCTTTACTTGTTGTACTGATACATCAAATTCTACCGATGTTAACGTTTTGTCGTCCAGGCTGTGGATTACATTTTCCTTCAGTAATTTGAGTCACGGCTTCATCATACCTATATGGAACCTACTAGCTCTCACATATGTTTGAACCACAACTTGCTTAGCAGCGAAACGCAATCATTTATGGAACGTGCATAGCGTATCGCAATTGGCATTGACAGAGGATATAAACACCTTTTTTTGCAAGCCCGCAATTAAGCCAAAGTGGTTTAAAACAAAACCGCGGGCAAAACGGAAGAAATTTTCAGTGTGTCTTTACGCCCAGCAAACAAATCACTTATTCTCTCGCATGCAAGGTTATTCATTTTCAACAAGAATAACGAGCTTTCGTCTCGTTCACTAGAAAGATCGGTAGCGTAGACTGCAAGCAATGAAACCGTACATGTATTTACTTCTAGTCTGTGCCTATACAACTGCTTTTTACAACTTGTACACACACATCAACCGATATACAGCGCGCGGTAGATCCCTTGCGGTGCGCAGACTGACAATAAAAAAGGTTTTTATTTGGTTACGTAAATATTTACCTCCATTTTGCTTTGGTTGCCGTCGACGAATGTGCGGCCCCAAAGTAGCCCAACTGTCTGCATATGACGTCGAGCGTTGTGGAGGAGATCACTTGATTGCAGACCGTCCCCCAAGCGGACGTCCCATCGCGCAGGTCCAGGTACAGCATTACATATCCCTCTAGGGACGATGAACCGTTCTCAAGTTTGACATCACCCGATTGCCAGGTTGGTAGGACAAATGGATTCACTGTTGGTGCCTCGGTACAGTTCATCGCTATTAAAATAAAGGATAAATACAAAACGTTAAGTAGATTTGCGTCTGTATCGTGCTTTCTTACGTTGAGGCTGCATAAGGATTACGAGGAAGAACAGCTGCAGCAGTACCGTCAACATCGTGCGCTTTTAGTGGTCAGTGATTGAAACTAAACCTAGCACGTGCGTTATAAGCACCAGTTACCCGACTTAATTTTCGTAGGAAATGTTAGTTTTCATTGGGACAATTCACGCGAAAACGGCCCTTCGCGTATGATCTATATATACAAGTAAAAAAAAACATTCTCTACGAGAAAGTTGGTGGGATATAGGATTTGCAGGCAATTGGTGGTGTAAAAAGCAAGGAAACAAGGTCTTATCAGAAGGGAAAATGTAATAGTCCTATATTTATAGAACATTTGTAGGCATATGTTGTTTCTGTGCTAAATATAGAACTATTACGTTTTCCCTTCTGATAAGACCTTATTTCCTTGCTTTTTACACCACCAATAGCCTGCAAATCCTATATCCCACCAACTTTCTTGTAGAGAATGTTTTTATTTACTTGTTTCATTGATTTTTTTTTGTAAAACGTCGTCTCGAACTTCAAGGTATCTCACACGTCGTTTCGCTCGTTCCCTTTTCTGGCGTGAAGGCGTTTTGATAAAAACAACTTCAATAACAAAAACGTTTCACACCAAACGACGATTGAATCACCAAAGAGTTTTCTCTAGTTGTGTGCTATTTATACAGATGCCTTAATTTCTATATACCGTATAGTTACGTCACACAAGATATCTCAATTTTACAATAACACAGGCCGTATAGTCGATTCTGTACCAAAGTATGAAATCGACTATTTTCATCAAGAACCCCTTCCGACCAATTCTGAATCTAGTGGTGAAGTTTTCATCGTTTAAAAGTGTTCCTATCCCGAGTTATGAGCCCGCGCAAGAAGGAGGATTGTTCTGGGACCGGGTACGAGGACTGGCAGTACCCTTTTGTTCTCAACATCCGTGCGGTTCTGTGACATAAAACAAAGACGAAACTGCTCACTTTTGACTTCTAGTTCGATTGCCATAACAAGGTAAACGATCCGTTCGTCGGGAGTCTTGGTAGAGACGGGTCGCGTGTTTTTAATGAGTTCATAATCGGGGTCAAATATCCTATATGGAAGTTCCTAACGAAACTTCCGATAACGGTGGAGTGTCGTGTGTGTGTGTGTGTGTGTGTGTGTGTGTGTGTGTGTGTGTGTGTATGTGTGTGTGTGTATGTGTGTGTGTGTGAAGTACGTTTTGTGGGTTCGAGGTCGATAAAAAAAATCTCCTTCGAATACAACGGTGGAGACACTTTCTTTTAATGGGACAAGTTATGAAGCAACTTAAATTTATTCATTGTTGCATATTGACGTAAGCTACGCAAAATTGTAAAAACTTTAGAATCGTGTAGTTTGAGAACGGAGCACAGGAAAAAATGTTATAGATGCCTCAAATCCCATATAGATACCGATTTAAAGTAAAAATAATCAACCCGAATTGAACCACAATATTGAATTAAAATAATTAACTTTTTTTTATTTGAAAAATTGAAGCTCTAGACAGTGATAAAATCAGAGATAAGTTTTATTACAATATTGCAGATTAACTATTAGTGCATGGACCATGATATTTCCGCTTAATTTGACCTCACATTTCAAAATACTTCCTCGATTGATGCTGTCCCCCATTATAAATCGTATGCATATGTAAACCATAATTTGTAGATGCAGCTTTTAAATAGGAGTTTTACATGACATGTATGCAATGTTATGCACACTATGCAGCATCGGAACGAGTTCACGACTGGGAAGCCATCTTAATTATTTCATTATAATATTCAGTGCACCTCTGGCATGGTCTATAGCAACTCGCCTGACCATCCAGTTGCAGCTAGCAAATCCATACAAAACCATCTCTATACAATCCAGTGGGAAACCATTACAAGGAACTTGTATTAGTAAATGGATAATAGCCAAATAAATCATACTGAACCAAGACCAAACCCTGTTTCTGGAGACCTAAAGTTCATGATTTTGTAAATCCCAACCCCATCTACTAGAGAAGGCTTTCATGATGCCTGGACAGATGAGAAGTGACCATCTCAGTTAATTAATGCCTCCGTGTAGTGTATCCCCAATATCCAATAAGTAGCGGAGCCACAAACAAAAAAGGAGTGTTGTTCCACTGTACTCCACAACATGGCAACTGGGCCAGCAAGTAACTGATCCTGCAGAAGAGGAGGAGGAGGAGTAGGACGAGAAGGAGGAAAAAAGGAGGAGCTAAAGGACAAGGAAGGAGTGGGAGGAGAAGGTGAGAAGAACAGAACGGCTGTGTAGTACTGACTGATCAAATATATACTCCCACCTCATTTTGCCCCCTAACCACACCTGTATCTGCCAATATGATCACTCCTGTTTCCCATTAACCACACCTCAGTGTATCCTCTAAAAACCACTCATGAATCCTCATTACCTAACCATACAAGTATTATAATATTAAGATGCAAAATTCTTCCACATCTCTTTCCTCAGCTCCTCCCACTTCCTATTCTCTCCCTCTTCCTCATTCCCATCCTCCTTTCTGTTTCTTTCCTCTGTCTGAAGGTACACCTGCTACCTCCATAACATCACTCACTGTCCGGTACACCCAACATGATCCTGACCAACTTATCACTCCTCCCTCTCCCTCACACCCCTACCCTCTTATTATTAATTAACTAGCTTATCCATCCTTGCCAGGCATAGAACCCTACTTCTATGAAGAATGTCACCATCCAGTCAGGCATCTATAAAATTGCTGCACAAGGCTGTTTGATGCATTATTACAAACGCAACAACTAAACAAATTATTCAATTATCTACAAATTGGCCTTGCGCAATCTTGTCCTGGAATTGAATTCACCAATATAACCTCAATGCAGAATAGAAAGTAACCTATTTTGCCATGGCAATCATCACACAAGCCCGATGGCTGTGAAATAATTACAGAAGGAACTATGATTTCTTCAGCTGGTTCAGTCGCATCTACTACATGTACATGAAATTGCACATGCGCGAGAGATTAAGACCACAGTTATCTCCATGTTACGCCTGGGGTTGTAGAGAGGCAGGAATCTGACTCTGGCATCGGCGAAGACACGACAAACTGGCGGTGAGTGTGGGATGCCTTGTCTGAAGATGGCAGTATTTGGCAAGATAGGCGAATTTAAGCCGGAAACCGAAGGTATGGCTGCCAATTTAGAATGGGTTCAGTTGTACTTTGTGGCAAATAACGTAAAAGCAGAAGCTCATGTGGCCGTGTTTCTTTCTGTTGTGGGGAGTAAAACGCATGCCGTTTTGAGGGATTTGGTTATGCCCGCAAAACCGCAGGATACGACGACTGACGCAGATGTTGTTAGAGCCAAAACCGGTTGTGATAGCTGAAAGGTTTAGGTTTTACCTACGTCAGCATAGGGTAGGAGAATGGCAGTACTTTACTTTCTGCAACCTTTGCGAGGACATCTCCAGGCCTTCTCCTCGGGGACTGCCCTGTCGCTTCATGAGGTGCCTTTCTATTCCACAGGAACCAATCTTGCTGGACGGTAGCAGTCGCATAGTTTGACACCAACGTATGGTATTCTTGACATCCATGAGCTCCCAACTCAAATCAAATTAAGGTTATTGGAGAAAAACAGCTGGCAGAAGAGCCAGTCGAGCCATCACTACTTTCTCAGTATTATAAAAACACCTTTACTAACCTTTTTATATCATCCTGATCAAAAGGTTTTGGAATGTTCCTTTAACTTGGATGTGAATGTACAAACTCATCAAAAGAATTAGGAATGATCCTTTAGCTTAGATGCAAATGTTGTTAATAAGTTGTTTAATTGAATGTGATGAATTTTAAGTAGAGGGGATTAAAGGAAAGTACAACCGACGCATTGCGGGATAGACTTAGTCTCGTACTCAGACCCTGATTCCTACAGCAGCAGGTGGATTACATCACCGCTACGTGGAAAGAGGAATGCTCGCATCCAGTCGTTCTGCTTGATTCTTAGCACACAATCAGAATGGAGAGCACTCGTGATGTCATGCAAGGTGCGTTTTTTTACACTAATTTGTAGACTCATTTGTTAATTATTGGTTATTGCAATATCGAAGCAGTATTGAATGTGCTCTATACATCCTAACCAGTACGAAGCTGCTGTGAGCTTTATGGACCACTTAGATGTGTTACAAGCCTTCAGCTTGTTTTGCAGTATTGCCGTTGGCATTTGACAATCTCTACCAACGCATTGGTAGGGTTAGGGTTAGTTGTGTCACCGCTGATTGCTTTTATGAAAGATCAGGTACAAGATGATCGTATTGTGCGTGCATTTTGTTCAGGTGTACTGTACATCTATATTTATAGGTAGCAAATCTTCACGCAAAATGGTTTGAAGGTGGCCTATTTGAGTAGCCAGTCAGCTGCTATATGTAGGATTTTCAATGGCAGATAGCTGCCTTGTATCCAGCAAGTGAGGGTGCACAAAGACGCCTACTTTCAGCAAAGGGTCTGAAATAGCATTGAGTTATAAGGCAGCGGATCAAGGTGCCGAAGAGATGAAGGGATTGGAAGGGACCACTTATAAAGGTCTGTCGGATAGGCCTTTAGAAGTCCAGAGGGTAGAACATAATAAAAAAGAAGTATATCTGGGAGAAACATCAGGGGCATGTTGCTTTCGGTGTGGAAATGTTATCAGTGACTGTATTCATAAGGAGTCTGTGTGTCAAATGTCAGAAGAAAGGTAGAGTGTAAATCCAAGGGGTTTCAAAAAAAGGAATAAAGCCATTTTGGCGAGGAGAATGAAGATATAGGATCACTAAACACATTGTTGTGTGTAGGAAAGTGTGAGGGTGGAAGCAATGAACCGTTTACAGTGAAAGTGAAGGTCAACAATAAATTGGTGTATGAAAGTGGATACAGATACAGCTGGGATTGAAACCCAAAAGCGGCTGTTCCCCACAAAGTGTCCCTAAAAAAGTGTACACTCAAACTACAGACTTACATAGCAGAATGATTGAGAGTGGTGGGGAAGTTTAGAGGTTCTAGTAGAGTACAGTGATTTCAAGGGATATAAAATGTTGTGGTGGAAGGGAGAGGCCTTACATTGTTAGGTAGAAATTGGATGAAAGATATGACGTTAGAGTGGAAGAGTTTTGGTATTGGGAAAGTGGGTAGTGACGATCAAAGGCTGATAAAAGTCATATTAGAATAATGCAAGGAGGTGTTTAAATCAGACTTGGACACCTTTAGGGATTTGGAAGTCAAGTTGCAGATGAAAGAGGGGGCAAGACCAGTTTTTTGTCGTGCGTGTCCTCCTTTTGCCTTGAAGGAGGCTGTAGATAAAGAATTGGATAGGCTACCAATAGTGAAGGCTGATGGGACGGTACACCTATGTGGAGACAACAAGGTGACTGTAAATTAAATGCTGGAAGTAGAGCAGTAATTATTTGCTACTCTTATGGGAGGAAAGAAATTCACTAAGTTGGATTTGTCAACAGCGTATCAACAGTTGAGACTAGATGCAGAATCTAAAGTCCTGGACAGCATCAAGGAAGTATACGTTTATGTAGCATGTATTTTAATTATATTCATAGCAAATCAATCACCACAATTGGGTAAACTATGTATGGTAAGAAAATAAAACTTATATAGCGTAACGTGAAGTCAAAAAATTCAAGTTTATTGGGGGTACTGAAAAAAAATTATTCAGTTTGACAATATTTCAGTATTGCGTCCAAAATTAGAAATCATATTCTACATGTAATGATACCTAAAAATACCGAAAATCTCATTTAAATGTCCGTCAAGACAACGTTTTTGCCTCATTACTGGAGCCATATTCATCACCCACTTACCTTGTGTAAGCAAAACAACGTAACTGTGAACCCATAGTTTACTTAACAGCTGTAATTGGTAAGAGCGTTGCTCAACAATCTCATCGATAAGCTCTTTCCTTTGTTCCTACCTGCGGCGTTTTTATGTTAACGGCAAATTAGCTGCTAATTGTGAAATAGTTATAATCCAACTCACTGAATTTTTTGTTAAAACAAGTTGGGCTAGTGAAACCAATATAAGGAACGTTCTTATCGGACCCCAAAGGCACCTTTAAAAAAAAAAAAGGCACATTATTTTTACTTCCTCGATGCTGTCCCGGACTATAGTCACTGATAATGGCTCGCAATTTGTCCCTGCTGAAATGGAATCTGTTTTGTTATCAAATGGTCTGAAGCATATCAGATCAGCACCTTATCACCCAGCTTCAAACGGGCTTGCAGAACATTTTGTACAGACTTTTGAAGAAGCAATCGGCGACATTTTTGTTGACTTATAGGATTACCCAAATGCTACAACCAATACACCACCAAGTATTCTTCTGTTCATGGGGAGAGAATTACGTTCTAA
Organism: Eunapius fragilis; assembly: GCA_963681505.1. Taxonomy (NCBI): domain Eukaryota; kingdom Metazoa; phylum Porifera; class Demospongiae; order Spongillida; family Spongillidae; genus Eunapius; species Eunapius fragilis. The sequence goes on along the minus strand of OY811986.1, from coordinate 4,930,052 downwards.
GCTCCGTCTTAGCACAACTGAACTATGTAAATCATTTTTCAGGGTGATGAAAGGGTTAAATATGAAACTTGTTTGATGTTTACTTTACAAAAAAGAGGTGACTTGCCATATGATACTCACAAAACGGCAATAATTGTCCTCCATTTTGTTCGACATGATTATTGCAGGATTATTAACACTTTTGAGGTCCATTCAAAAACTTAGGGTTACGAGATGGAATAGGAGAGAGTTCTTTGCTTTCATAGTTTGAAGGTTCGTTTTCATCCTCTTGTGTAGATTTGAATTTAAAAACTTACTTTACCAGATCTCATTCATTATAGAAATGTTTGGCTATTATCTCTTGTCAGTATCTCCATATGTAGCAAAAGAGCAGACACGATGCAGTAGAGAATTCACAGGAATTGCTGCTTCCTCACTCTTTCATGGAGGGTCATTATGGGTAAGTGCAGACCTTTGTAATGGTTCACGTCCTTATGGTTGAAGGAAGACCAGTCACTTGATTATATTAGCACATCTATATGATAACCCTGCCCTCTGATGGTTGGGGGAGGGGGGAGGGGTCAATCGCCATGGGAACGTGCTACATCACGGTCTGGGCCCACGCTGTGTCGGGTTCGTGGGTGGATGCCACAAGCGACGGGGTCACTGTTGGGTCAGCAGTGCCATCATCCCTGGAGAGGTGGTCCTGCCTCCTTACCAGTCTGACCTGAGCTCGGTCACAGCCTATTGGAGCCAGTTTGAAAGGTTTTTATTTCACCACATAGTAGTCATTGATGGTCCCAACGTTTTCCAAAAAATAAAAAGTTTGGGTATCGATAGCCCCGGGGCATCATGCGCAGCTAAACCTGAGGTCGCCATTTTTTAAATTTCAACTTGGTTGAATCTAAAGTAGGTGATGTTTACGTAGTGGGGAGCAGTATTACGTAACCGTCTTGCCACGGCTATCCAAACTGTGGTTTATTAGTTACCATGACTCAGCAGTTTTTTTTTGTATAGTTATGATTCGTTGAGCGTTAAATAGAGGCAAACTTGTGTGAACGCATTACAGTGTACAGCCATGAACAGTTATTGGAGTCGATACTGTTCAAGTACCATCGGTGCATATACTCGCACCTTCGAGTTGTACTAGCACACCCATCTCTCTTGCTACAAAGTGGAGTCGTAGCTTGCTGCAATTATCTAAAAGCAATACGTGAGTGTTCTGAGTCCAGGGCTCCTAATGTACCTTGATTAGAATGTGCGGCACGTTCGATGCTAGGACCTGCGCATTCTAATAAAGGTACATTACTCGTAAGAACACTCACGTATTGCTTTTAGACAATTGCAGCAAGCTACGAGTCCACTTTGTAGCGAGTGAGATGGGTGTTCTTAACTCGAACGTGCGAGTATATACGGCGCCGATGGTACTTGAACAGAATCGACTCCAATAACTGCTCATGGCTGTACACTGTAATGCGTTCACACAAGTTTGCCTCTATTTAACGCTCAACGAATCATAACTATACAAAAAAAACTGCTGAGTCATGGTATCTAATAACCCACAATTTGGATAGCCGTGGTAAGACGGTTACATAATACTGCTCCCCACTACCAGGCTATGGTTATAAGACTAATGATAAGACTGCATATAACTTCAGTATAGACGCACACAATTCTTTTAAGTGAATTATGTGCATTTAAACTAAAGTTGTAACGGTACAAACGCTGTTTTATACCAAACGAAAGTTATAGAATTGTGTGCGTTTATACCAAAGTTATACGTTAGTTATGTCTGCAGTTATAGTTTGTATAACCATAGTCTGCTCGCAGTGTACGTAAACACCACTTACTTTAGATCAGAGCTAAATCAACCAAGTTGAAATAAAAAAATTCAAGTTTAGCTGTGCATGGTGCCCAGGGGTTACCGATACTCAAACTTATTTTTGGAAAATGCTGGGACCATCAATGACTACTGTATGGCGAAATAAAAACCTTGAGTATCATGTGGCAAGTGACCTTTTTTTGTAAAGTAAACATTAAACAAGTTTCATATTTAACCCTATCATCACCCTGAAAAATGATTTACATAGTTCAGTTGTGCTAAGACGGAGCTTCAATTTGATGCCTGATATACCAGCATCTGCACTGTGGTGGCAAAGATGTGAGCTCTCCAAGTTAGAATTCAATTAATCAGGAAGATATATTTCGTAAACCATTAAATTATTATGTTGATAATGGGCATAATTAACATCCATATCAAGGCAATCAATTATGAGAAGTTGCATCAAGATCTGATGATGTGAGGGCCAAAAGTGATTGACATATAATGGATTGACCCATAAACCACCTGAAGGTTATTAATGACAGTGGTAGAAAGTGTATGATCTCATGCCTTTGGTTTTATTAAATTTTTTTTTTCAGGGGAGAATTGTGATATATTGCGCATGCATAAGAGATTAAGACCAGTTATTTAGTGTTATCTGCACGCTTGGTAGCAAGGCAGGAATCACCTGCATCAGCAAAGACACGACAATTGTTCATACCATGAACACCTATTTTACAAGGCTTGCAAACTGAGATAATGTCTGAAAAATGAAAAACAGTGTCAGATCTAGTCCAGGCTGTCAATTAAAATTTGCTGGATCCTGTGAGCAAAAAAGCACGTGTAGTTTTTTTATTTACTGGAGCTAACAAAATTTCTCACATATCTAATACCTGTATAGAACATCAGTGCTCTCTATCTTTTTACCTTCTACTGTACAATATCCTATAAAGGCAACCAATAGTTACTGCTGGATTAAAACTGAAGTAACCATGCATTAAATCATGTTAATCTTTTTCAAGTGGCAGATTTTTAATATCTGAAGAGATAAATGAATGATTTTTATTACTTCACTAGTTGGGCTGGGATTTAAGTCCCCAGAAATGCAGGTCCCTATTAACCTTCAATCTCCAGGCTCGCGTCCCAGATCTAGGATGAACTTTGAAGGCTTTTCCTGACCACATTTGGCCGAGAAAGTGTGATTTGACGATTTCATTTTGAAGCATAAGCATCATACAGTACACTAGATATGTTCATTTTGATTAGTTTTGCTCAATGATGATCGCAGCGAGTTGTCAACACTTTTAACTATTGAGCTCTGTATAAATGCTTGTTCAACTTATCGGATGCATTTTTTGTAAGGCATGGATTATACATGTGAGTGTAGTTTGATTACAGAACCCTTGCTATTAATCACTGCTCTACACACTGGCACACAGTTCGTTGGTAGAATCGAAATACTATTGATCAGTAGCATGCCCATCTGTACGTATCATCCGGTAGTAATGCTGTTAATGATGAATCAAAATGTCTTCTATAACTAAAATACTGTTGCCTGTGGTAGAGCACCCACATGGGTACCGTCAGTTCCTATTTAGATTGATATTTGCCTTTGTAATTGTCTTAACCATTGCATTTAGTGCTGCCTTGTGGTTTTGCACGCATCCTTGATGTTTCGCCACTTTATATGGACATTTAAATATTCCAAATGGACTGGTAGAGCATGCCAACATCACCAAAATCACTTTTATTTCCTTTGATGCTGTGCATGACACAACATCATGTGGTTTCCTATTTATCACTATTTTTTTAATTTTAGTTTTAAAATGTTGGATCTCACTGTTCATATTATGTAAGAAATCTTTACATGCAGATACAAGTAGTCCAATCAGTTCTGAGTAACTTGGCTGAGTCAAAAGTTAATAAGCTTACCTGCAAGCTCTTATAATAGCGTCCTAGTCTATGTAGGACAAAAGTCCTAGATCTAGGACATATGGAGATTAAGCATTAAGTTTTGGCCAGGCTTGCCATTATGTTCTCCTACAGACCTACGGCATGCAGCTGGCAACAGCAAGCACCCGTCATAGCCTTAGCCTTTATAGCTCCTAAATCTATTGTACAAATAAATTGAGGTAACATGCATCATATTTAAATTCATCAAAACTTTCATGGCATGTTGCCATCAGTTCTTGCAACTATATAGGGACAAGGAAAGTAAAAACAAGGAGAAGTTCAGTACCTTGTCAATTTTTGATGGTAGTCCAATATTTAATATCAAAATATGTATTGACATTAATAATGTCTTATTTTTTAGTGAAGTGATTTGAATCAAATATGATGTGAGAGTGCATGACAAATAGACAACAAAAATAGTGCATACGAAATAACAAATCAAACTATCATTACTACAATGGACAAATGGCAGTGCAGCTCATTTAATGAATTTGCTGATGCTCAACCCAGCCAGCATTCTAGAAGCGAATTTGATCTCTGGGTCTACAGCTGAGAGGCACGTAATGAATGATGATGCCTGCAATTAATGGTTGAAACTTATGGTGCATGGGGCCATTAAACTATATCAACATTTGCCGATCTTAAAGCAAAGTACTCGGCATCCACTGCAGACAACCAGTTAAGATCCAAGCATGATTCACTAACCTGTAGGCATGGTGGGTTTGTAATAGCTCTCATCATAACCATCTCCAGAACTGTTTCTCTGACTTCTGCCAACAGGCAGGTCCTTACCCTGAAGTTGAGAAGGACTGCAACTTTGGTTGTAAGGACCACATGTGCCCTGTGCCAAAATGGTCCTTATCTTGCTCTGCAATCTACTAATACACGCTCTTCCATAATATATTGCTTTTCTGAGCAAACAAGCATCAATTCATCAAATGCATTTTACCATGCGTATAGTTTTGAGTTATTTATAAAGCATCACTCTACCCCACCATTGTTTTGTCCAGCGCAATTGCAAAGCATTGTTCTAAAGTTACTGTGACACCTTCTCAAACAACCTTCAGAGGTAAGTGCAGCTGCAATTCACTTGTGCTTCAAAACTATTATGGACTATATGTACATTGTGCAACAATATAGCAACTGGATCAGATATGTGGCCTTTGTTAATTGTCTCTTGAAGTTGAGAGTATCACTGAATTTCTCATACAACAAACATTCCACTTACATCTACTTCACTATAATACATAATACTAGTTACATATTTACTGTAGTTAATAAATTCCATGTACATCATAAACTAAAAATATTTATAAACCCAAACTCTGCTAAATGAGTTCAGTGCTACAATTATGTTGCTGCCATCAGGCATTGTTTGCTTGCTGATGTACAAGACACTGCCTTTCATCATTGCGGTTATTGGCATTGCCACGGGGGTTTCCCAGTGCACCTCCTTCACGATGTCCTGCAGCTTCACGTTGCTTCTTTTTATAAAGATCAATTGCTGCGATTGTACCCAATATTAGCAGTGGTAGTAGTAGGCCTACTGACAGTACAACTATGAGCCCAATAGAGAGTGCATTAATAAGCCCTGCAGATAGAGGAAGAGGGAATAGACAGTCACGGAGAGATATCTATAGAAGAGACACATTTTCTTCCTCCCCTGATACCTGTATTTGTATATGTTTTTATAACAAAATAAAGCCTATCATGCAGTCATTTCATTGGAAAAGAAAATGTTCCATCTTCATTTACATGGCCACCATAGTTTGTGTAAAAATGATGTGTATGTGTTCTCCCCCACCCCACTCTCTCTCTGGTTTTGGTTTCTGTTTCACAATTTAGCCCAAAACAAAATCAGTTTCAAGCTATTCACAGAGTTTGCTGCCTGCATGTAACTACAAATCATGTAGGATGAGATGCTAACTTCATTCTGCCCTATCCTGGGGATACCATTTCAGCTTGAAGGCACCGCAGAGGCTGTCAATATTTGGGGGGGGGAGGTCAAATAGGTATACATGTACTCGTACACAGCATGGTCAAAACAATTAATCAATATGTTCTGGAAATGATATAAATTCATTGACTACATCCTCCAGATTAATGCATTCTGCTAGCTCTTTATGCACATACAACGTGATGAATCTTCTTTCTGTCAAAGCGGATCCCAAACAACCATATATGTTGTAGTAGAGCGTTTTTTTTTTTTTTGCTGGTGCATAAATACAATCTTTATTATACATATAACAATTATTAGCTAGATCAGATTGTAAAAGGCCAGATGGTATTTCAATGGTTCTCTGGAAAGAGGGGAAACTCCTTGTGTGGGATGCTACATGCAGAGACACCTTGGCACCATCACATCTCTCCACTGCTGAAAGAGGACCAGGTTTGGTAGCAGCAGAGGCTGAATCCCAAAAGAGGAAGAAGTACTCCTCTCTTGGAGCTAATTACTTCTTTGTTCCCGTAGCATGTGAGTCTCTTGGTGTGTTTGGGGCCGAAACGTTGCCCTTTATTAAGGACCTTGGCCATCGTCTGCACCAAACCACATACTGGAGACTCACAATCCTACCAGTTCTTACTCCAGCACCAATCCAGAGAGGAAGTTCCACCTCCGTCTTGGGAACATTAAGTTCCTTTGATGGCTTAGATGATTTCAGTTCTGTTTTTGAGTGATTGAGTGCGTTAGTATGAGTATATGTTAGGTTGTGTTGTTTAAGCCATAATAGTGTACTTGATATGTGATCTTTCTTTTATTATACATACAACAATTATTATTATAATTATGATACCCACATGAATGTTTTTATTCAAAAAAACAACCACGCTAAGAGTCAGTAGTAGTGGAAGAGGGAAAAGTGTTCTTAAGATGGTGGCTGCATTTCCCCTTTGTACTGCCCCTGAAAGGCGCTGGATAGCTTTTGGTGTCACCAGTTGTGGCTGAGAGCCTGCGACCTAGCTCTCTGAGAAAGATCATGGAAAGTACTCCTGATGTTTCAATGACAATAGGGTTGAAACTCATGCCTGGATGTTTTTAAAAATAGGAGTACTTTGCCTTCTTCAGGTCCTCTGCCTGACTAGCGACAGCACCTACAGTCTTAGGGGCATAGGTGTCAGAACATGTGGCGTCCCTAACCAAAAGGTTACCACTTTTCCATGGTACCATCATGATGCCATCAGGACATTTCCCATCAGAGCGGTCTAGACCTGTGGGTTCCAATTTGGATGGGATGTGGGAAGTGGACAGGGCTCAGTGGATTATGTCGTTTGTAGCAGCATGACAATAGTGACGACCAGTACTGAACTGGCAACTGAGACCATGGAGTCCAAAATGGTCAACTGCTGCACCACAATGCTGGCACAAGTGTGGGCTGCATAGAGGTACTCCAAGGCGAAGTCCAACTGCCACTCTAATCATCTCATTGTTCATTCGTAGGCCCAGTGAAGAGTTAGGGATAGCATGAAGCCAGGCACCCGACTCCTTCCTGGAGACAGCAAGTAGGCGAGCCCTAGTGATGGCATCAGAAGATTGGTCTAACAAAGCTGCAGAGATTGCCTCTACTCTTGGAGTGTCCCATGCCTTCTGGCAATAGGATGCTTTGTCATGAGAAGGAGATTGGCAATGGCCCTTTGACCACACAGAGATAGCTGTATCCTTGTGAAGCAGGTCTGTGGAATAGGAGACGTGGTGGTAGGATCTTGTGGACAAGGTCCTGAGAGCAGTGTACAGAAGCAAGGAAAGCTGATGGTGCTCGCTGTATAGCACTTCGAATGCCCAGGCCCCCAAGTTGAACTGGAAGTGTGGCTTGGGTTCAGGCTGCTTCATCAAGGCAAATGGAGCAAAGAATTTTTCAAAGCTCATCATCATAGCATTAAAAGGGTGGGTGAGAGAAAACAGGATTGTCGCAATAAGTACAATAGCTTTGGGATGGCAAAAGCATTGCGTAGGAGGATTGCATCATGTGAGAAGATGTGCTGCAGTCTCTCGCTCATTAAACTTAGTAATCATGTCTTCTTTGAGATTGAGGCAGTGATTGAATTGTCATCACCAATTGGGGATCCCAGTAAGGTGGCATTACAAGGCTCTATGAATTGGGCATTGGGAAAGAGCAACAGCATGTCAGAACGGACAGATAGGTCATTGATGATAACTTCTGTCTTTACATGGTTCAGCTTTAGGCCAAGCTGCTCTGCTGCCTGCTCAAAACGCTTGACACCACGTGAGACATTAGCTAGACTACCTCTAAAAGTAACATCATCTCCAAGTAGCCTAGTATGAGTTCAGAAGTCAGCTCAGAGATGAGGTCATGTAGAGTGAAGCAGAAGAGGAGAGAGCCTAGAGGATCTCCCTGATGTACAGAGGAGAGGGCCTAGAGGATCTCCCTGCTGTACAGAGAAGAGGGCCTAGAGGATCTCCCTGCTGTACGCCTTCAGCTGACAAGATGACCTTGTCTCCCCAAAACAGGGATGGTGGAAAGGAATAGGCTGAGTGCACCAGATAGTAGGGCTCAGGGACTAGCTTTTTCACAGCCAACAACATCTTGTCACATCGGATGGAATTGAAGGCATTGCTAAAGTCTAGTTTTAGAAGCAGCATGCCAGGTGGTAGAGAGTGCAGGTACTGTGAACTGCAGCTTCTGCTCCACCTTTGACGCCTAAACCTAGCTGCTGCGGGGCGAGTAGAGATGACATGTTATCAGTGACTTCGTTGCCAGCAATCTTCACAACAAGGCGACGTAGAGTACAGCCAACAGCAATAGGCCATATGCCCCCATCTTTTTTTTCCAAAGCAATCAGGTTTGCTCCGAAGAAAAAGGGATGAATGGAGGTAGGAACCTTTCCCTGGATTACTAGGCTGGAAAAGAGAGACAGGGCTCTGTGCAAAGATTTACCTCCATTCACCATTTGACAAAGGTAGAATGCTATTATCAGGAGGCGATGCCAGATGTTTTGGAGGAGAGAGTTGTGGGTGGCGGACAATAGCATCCTCAGACACGCTTAACCGAACAGCACCAATTCAATGGAATCACCTTCCTCAATTTTGGTTGACACACGAGAGGCAAGTTGCACCAACGGGTCACACGTCTTCCGTTTGAGCATCTTTGGTCTATGCACACATTCTGTGGTCTCGTCCTTTACGTGGGAGTTCACTAAGGTAGCCAAGGAAACGTGGCTAGCACCCCTGATAGGGACATAAAAGGCACGAGCACCAAAACGAAAAGACGATCCCGTGACACACAGTTATTTGTTGCTACCACTGATGATAATATGGATGCCAGCTAAGTGGCACATTGGTCTCTAGATGCACGAGGAATCCACTTCATGCAGCAGTTTGAACGGCGCTCTTGCAGAAAAAAGCATTTCAGAAGGAGATGTTGTGGGGGGCGGCTGATTTTCGGTTTAGAAAGGCTGAGTATATATTTGCAGCGGCCGGTAGTTTGTGGGAGCCAGAACAGCGTGAATTTGTTGGGCCATGCATATTGCCTTCGTCAGGGAGATAGAACAATGGCAAACAGTGCAAGTAGGAGCCATGGTGGATGCTGGAGTAGAGCCACAGACGCTGTTGTTGTTTGTACTAGCCAGGGGTCGTGGACAGCTGGGAACTAATATGGGACAGTTGACGTAAAAATGACCCCTCGCGTAAAAGTTATAAAAATGGTTCACTTTTAAATGGCTGTATCTCCTGCATAATTGAGTTATCGACTTCCTAATCCATACATAAGAGGGATTCACCATTTCTATATTTCAAATTAAAAGTTTGATTTTTGGATAGTACATGCAAAGGGTGTTACCCCTAGGGGTTTATAACGTAAATATCATTATTCAAATCGATTCAAAATTGGTTATACGTAGAACAGTCATATTGCTATTGATTTGTCCTGTTCGTTAATTTAAGCTTTGCCATTGCAAAGATATAGCTGTGCAAAGTACGTGCACATTTTTCTGCATGATTTCGCACCAATGATTAATGCACCCACCTCCCATACAGTTGATGGCATGGTTTAACTAAATAATTGGCGGGAATCATCTGGAAGCTCATGAAAGAAAGTAGGCTTGCAACAGGAACCACTATAAGAACAATCCTAAAAGTAAGAAGGCTTACCAAACGCCTGTTGTCATAATAAGCCTACGCCAGTATGTTGCCAAGCCAGTAAAAAAGTAATAATTTGGACAGAAAATTAATCTAAAATATATAATTAAAATGAAGGAATCATATTCATCAAGCAAGGAAACAGCCAAACATGTGGTGTTACTTAAGCACCATAGTGGTGTCAGCCAAACATGTGGTGTTGCTTAAGTACCACAGTGGTATCAGCCAAACATGTGGTGTTACTTAAGCACCATAGTGGTGTCAGCCAAACATGTAGTGTGCTTAAGCACCATAATGGTATCAGTCAAACATGTAGTGTTGCTTAAGCACCATAGCAGTGTCAGCGAAACATGTGATGTTGCTTAAGACCACAGCATGCTGCTAGAGCTAACCTGGTGTTCCTCCTGTACAAAAGTCATTGCCTGGGGACTGGCTGTTACATTTCCATTCATGTTGTTGATACACACCAATGGATCCTATGTCGAATGCTATAAAGGAAACATGTGACTAAGATAATACATCTCAAGTTAAATTAAAAAATTTCGTGCCAATCTGGGACTTGGAGAGGGGAGGAGAAGGAGGAGGGGGGAGGAAGAAGAGGAAACACTCCCTACTGCAATTTAATGGTCTTACTGCACTGTATGAATACTGCATCTGATGGAACACACAGTTCACATGCTACAGAGGGTGGGTTATAGCAGCAGGAGAAACAGGACTGCACCCTGCTGTTACTGCAATTGCTTCCCTGAAACCAAATCTTTGGATTATCAGGTCGAGTAGGAACTCTGTGTGTATAATAATGGAAGCCTTTATTACAAACAAGGAAGGACCTCTGTGCTGAAATACTCACGTAACGTTCCTTCCATAAGTTACTGCATTTGTGTAACCAAGTTGTCTGCATACTGCATCAGCTGCAGCCATTGTGAATGGAAAGGCAGTAAAGGTGCCTGCTGTAATGTAACCCCAACTAGGGTCTGCTTTTAAGTAGATCTGCACTGCTCCAAATGAGGGTACATTGGTGTAGGAAGGGTTGCGGTACAACCTCAAGGAATTTTCAATGGTAGAAGGAGTTTTATCTTCAGCAAGAAAAAAAAAATGACAGGGTGATATTTTATTTTGCAGGTTCAGGAATTGGTATGGCAGAAAAGAGGAACGAAAAAGGAGAAAATGTTAAATCAAATAACCTAAAAATAGAAATGATTGACTGACCACATTTTATATGCAAAGAACTATTGGCGCACTGAGATGGAGGGTTGTATGGTGTTTTGTTGATTTGATCTTGGGTTACACATTGAAGTATGTGATTTGCATTTGAGTTATCTTTGCAGCCCCAGTCGTTGATCAGCCAAACTGGATCACTACTAGAGACACTGAAAGAGAATAATTATTTTATTGTGTTCAAGATTACAACATTAAATAAAAATAGATACTGCACTTATCTCGAAAATTATGCCATAAAAAAATTGGTGCCTGACCTTAAGTATGCGGAGTCTGTGTGACATTGACTCCTATGTGTATATTTCCACCAGCCCCAATGTCCCCTCTCCAAAAAAAATGACTCAAAAGTGCACATAAATGTAATGGATTGTTAGAATTGTACCTTAATGATCAATGTTCCAACATGCATCTTAATAGAAGCTACAATGATGACCTGTTATTTGGAATGAGGTACGAAATTTATTCCTGCATATGTTTTGCACAATGTGCACAGCAGCAGACATTCTAGCAAGACTTACCTTATACCAGGATGACGTGCCTACTGTGTGCCTACAGTGGAATATCACGGAACAAAATGCAGGCAGCCTGATCTCCTTGCTTATACCACACAACTTATCACAGTCGTGCAACCTCTGGTAGCGACTCCCACCTACGTGCTTTTTTTCAACTCATTCACGAGCGAGTGGTAGAGCATGGCCTTGACCCATCTAGAGACTTCCATCAATCTTGATGAAACCTGGATTGTGCTTGACCCAACCCAGAAGCATGTGGTTGTAGTATGCGGAACCAGTCATGTTCACAAACTCGCAGGCATCTATGGGGAGTGTGGAGTTCATATTACAATGGTTGCTGCCTTTGTATCCGATGGTGCAGCTCTGCCCCGTGTGTTTGTCTTCCAGGAAAAATCAGTGACGCATCAAATGGCCAGAGCAACTCACAACTTTGATCCAAACAATGCAGCCTTTTCCTCTAGAGCTGCTTTTCTTTTTCTGTGTTGCTCCTCTTTCTCAGTTATCTCTCTCCTCTTCATATACTCAGCAGCCTTAAATTCATCGATCCATTGTGCAAAAGTCATGTGCTGAGCTGAACCTTTCAAATGCTTAAATTAAGTACTTGTAGTAGGGGTAGTGTTGTCCTGTAGATCTAAGCTTTCTCTGTCAGAATTATCAGTGGTACTTTCAGAACTTTGTGGAGAGGTTGGTTCAGCATGTTGCACCTGCTCAGGACGTACTGCACATGCAGCCACATACATGGAGTGGTACTGAATTGACAATTTCAGATGTAACTGCAGATCTTCTGTTGTCATTGCAGTAGCCTTAATATCATTCATCTCTTGTGCCACACCATCCTCAATAAAGCTTACAGTGGTGGCTTTATCAGAAAGTGCTGCCCCTGACACACCACATGATGCCATGATTGCATCATGGGGTCCAACCGTATCTTCAGGAAGAGCATCTACCCCACGTAGAGGAGACAGACCTGTCTTTTGGAATGCAGACATGATGTTCTCTCTTGGAAATGACTGATGATAGGCCTCATTTGATTATCATTGGAACATCGTGTGGCAGAATAAATGTGATACTGAATGTTTGGTCATTGCGCAGAAGAAAGCATCTTTAGTGGACCAAACACTCCTACATCCAGAGGTTGTACCAGATGGCTGATGTGGGAAGGCATGAGCACAATGTCAAGCTTGTTGGCAATAGCTAATTGTGCAGCATGTAGAGAAATGTGTGACTCGTGGCCATCAACAATGAGCAGCTTGTATCCCCTTGTCTCAGGAGCTGGCAACATATCAATGAGATGTTTAGCGATCTCATGGTAGATGCTCCATTCAATCCAGCCATGTAGGCAAGTCCACAGTTTGGATCAAAGTTGTGAGTTTTTCTGGCCATTTCATGCGTCACTGATTTTCCCTGGAAGATAAACGTAGGGGGGCGGAACTGTACCATCGGATACAATGGCAGTGTGGTAATTCCTTCAGCTTTGAGGTCCGCAGTAGTACAGATGCTTCATGAAGGTCATCCAGGTACTTCAAGGATGAAGGCTTTAGCAAGGGGCGTGGTTTGGTGGCCTGGTATGGATGCAGAGTTAGAGTCAAGAGTGAAGACATGTGGAGCCTGTCAAGCCAACCGGAAGTCACCACCACAGGCACCATTGCATCCGTGGGAGTGGCCGTCAAATCCGTGGTCACGTTTACACATAGACTTCGCGGGTCCGTTCCTGGGAAGAACATTCTTTATTGTGGTCGACGCTCATTCCAAGTGGTTGGAGGTCACCCCAGTTGCCTCCACTTCTTCTCAGCAGGCTGTTCGAGTATTAAGAAACTTGTTCTCAACTCATGGACTTCCAGATGTGGTTGTGTCTGATAATGGCACTGCATTCACTAGTGTGGAGTTTCAAGCCTTTATGAAACGCAATGGCATTAGACATGTCCGCTGTGCACCTTACCATCCGTCAAGCAATGGACTGGCAGAAAGGGCGGTTCAAACCTTCAAAGAAGCAATGAAAAAGACACATGGTGACATTGATGTTCGCATTGCAAGATTTCTCTTCCAATACAGAATTACACCACATGCAACTACAGGCCAGTCTCCGGCGTTCTTACTGCTGAGACGTCAACCTAGATCAGCCTTGGACCTAATGGTTCCCGACGTAGGTTCCAGAGTTCAGAAATGCCAAGAACGTCAGAAGGTCAATCATGATCAAGGTGTTAAGGTGCGCCTATTCAAGGTGGGAGACGCAGTTTTCGTGAAAAATTTCAATGGATCTCCTAAGTGGATTCCGGGACAGGTTATAGCAAACAGAGGTCCTTTATCACTGGTGATTCAGCTAGACAATGGGACAAAGGTGAACAGACATGTAAACCATGTAAGGGTTCGGGAGCATCATCACAAGGCAGGATTGGATAAGGAAGAGGAGGAAGAGGAGGCCGATTGTGACATTCTACCACCACCTGAGTCATCAGAACAAGTCCCTGATGTTCCAGGAGAGGGGCCAGAGCAACTGCTACCACCAGTAATGGAGGATGTACCCACTCCAGCAGTGGGTAATGCACCAGCTCTACGTCGATCATCCCGTCCAAAGCATCCACCTGAGCGTTATGGTTGGAATCTAAGAAGGAGTGTAGTAACTGGTTAACAATAGAACATGCAAGTGAAGCATGCGCAGTGAGATGGCAGAATCCGGTAGAACCAGTTTGGGGCATTCTTAAGGCCTAACATTGGGTAAAGAGTTAGTCTAGACTGGAGAACAATACCTGTCTTTGAACTACGTACGGTGCTTATTGTTGTACATTGTGTGTGTGTTGTATTGGTGTTGCTGCTTAAGTCATTATAGTGTGTACCAATTGACCTGTCAGTATCAGTGGTAGGTACTACATTTTGGACAAAACTTCCTCCAAAGTTCCCAAATGTTCTTTGTCTGAAGCACCTGTGACTAAAATATCATCAATGTACACAATTGTATTAGGAATACCATGAAGAACCCGCTCCATAGTCCTTTGGAAAATAGCTGGTGCTGACGATATTCCAAACGGAAGTCTTGTGTATTGGAAGAGCCCTTTTTGAGTGGAAATGGTAACGAATTTCTTGGACTCTGGATCCAGGGCTAACTGCATGTATGCATGGGACAAATCCAATTTAGAAAACACTTTTCCTTTAGACAAGCATGACAACAAATCCTCAATACGTGGTAAAGGATACCTCTCCACCACTGCAGCCCGATTGATGGTAAGCTTGTAATCCCCGCAAAGCCTTACACAGCCATCTTGTTTAACAAGGGGGACCACCGGCGCTGCCCATTCAGAGTGTGTCACTGGCTCCAATATACCTTCTCTTTCCAGCCTAACCAATTCTTCTTCCACCCTTGATCGCAGAGCATATGGCACAGTCCTTGGTTTGTAAAACTGAGGTTGAACCTTGACATCCACCTGCAATTTAACTGTTAGCCCTTTTACCAATCCCAATTCTTCTTTGAACAACTCTGAGTATTTCCTCAGTAGGCTCTGGAGGTTAACATCTGCAGAAGAGTGTAAGATAGTAAGGTCAGGCATTAACTCTCCCAACCAATCTCTGCCCATTAAAGAGGGCCCATCTCCTGCCACCACTAGCAAATCCAACCTAGCTTTCTTGTCTTTGTATTTCACATCTAATGAAATCATTGAAATCATGCCACAAATTGTTAACCTTTCTCCTGTGTATGTTCGTAGTAGCATGCTACTAGGTTTCAGAGTCGGCTTTGTAGGGCGCCTCCACAATCGATCATACGTCTCCTTACTGATGACAGACGCTGCCGCTCCTGTATCTACCTCCATTTCCAGTGTCGTGTCGTCCACTGTCACAACAGCTGTCAGGGGTTCTCGTGCCCCCAACTTAAACAGATTGTATGTCTGGTTTGGCCCCTGTGCATCCTCTTCTTCTTGAACTCGGTCGCTAGATTGCAATTGATGGGCTTCCAATTGGTGGGCTTCACCCTTCTTCGGAAGCCTGCTGCTTGTTGAAACCTTTTTGCGACAGGCTCGGGCCAGGTGTCCTTTTTCCCCACAGCAGTAGCACTCCGCGCCCTTAAACCTACAGTCGGATGCCTTGTGCTCACCTCGACAATGGAAACACGAATTTTGAGTTGGCGACCCAGACCGCTTAACTGCGTGCACCGCTTCTGGTGTCTGAGGACGCTGAAGGTCTGCCACATTCTTATCCGTCAGCTCCGCTACCTGCGCTAGCTCAAACGCTTTCGCAAAGGTTAGTTTACCTTCTGCCAATAGCCTGCGCTGCACCTTCACGTCCCGTAGGCCACACACCAACCAGTCTCTCAGCATGTTATCCAGACTATCACAGAATTCACAGTATTCTGACAACTTCTTTAACTCCGCCACAAACTGAGCCACGGTCTCTGCATCCTGCTGAGAACGAGAATTAAATTTAAACCTCTGTTCAATGCTGGAAGACTGCGGAGTCAAATGGTCTTTAACCAACTTCATAATTTCATCCACAGACTTATCTGTCGGCTTGCTTGGGGCTACAAGGCTATGTATGAGCTGATAAGAGGCAGTGCCACATATGCTCAGCAATACTGCTCTCTTCTTTCCGTCATCTTTTATCTTGTTCGCCACGAAGTACTGTTGCAACCGCTCACAGTACGCTGTCCAGTCGTCGGTGTCCCTTTCAAACGGTCCGACCGAACCAAGTAGTCCCGCCATTACTTTCCCTCGTCGCCAAAATGTAGTACCTACCACTGATACTGACAGGTCAATTGGTACACACTATAATGACTTAGGCAGCAACACCAATACAACACACACAATGTACAACAATAAGCACCGTACGTAGTTCAAAGACAGGTATTGTTCTCCAGTCTAGACTAACCCTTTACCCAATGTTAGGCCTTAAGAATGCCCCAAACTGGTTCTACCGGATTCTGCCATCTCACTGCGCATGCTCCACTTGCATGTTCTATTGTTAACCAGTTACTACAGGCAGCAACCATCGTAATATGAACTCCACGCTCCCCATAGATGCCTGCGAGTTTGTGAACAAGCTTGGTTCCGCATACTACAACCACATGCTTCTGGGTTGGGTCAAGCACAATCTGGGTTTCATCAAGATTGATGGAAGTCTCTAGATGGGTCAAGGCCATGTTCTCCCACTCGCTCGTGAATGAGTTGAAAAAAAGCACGTAGGTGGGAGTCACTACCAGAGGTTGCACGGCTGCGTGATAAGTTGTGTGGTATATGCAAGGGATCAGGGTGCCTGGCTCTACAGCTCTCTTTCGAAATCCGTCCCACCAGTGTTTGGTCGGAAGCCCCTTAAACGTACAGCCTTCCTCCTCCTCAGGCTCTAGTGCCTTTGCAGCTTCGAACACCTCTTCTTTCGTCATCCCCGCACCCCTTAAGTTCAAGAATCAGGGGCAGTACAGGAATTCTGAAAGGGGGGAGGGGGGGGGGGAGTCTGACATGAATATAACTAATAGGGGGAGGGTGCGGGAGGGGGTGTAAAAGCTTTTGGGGGTTCCATACTTGGTGACACAGACTATCTATCCATATTGACGACTGAAGCTGTGCATGTGATATACGGATTAAGGCAGTAATGAGGGTTAACTGCACATGCACGTCACACACGTGTGGTATAGGCGGGGGGCGGACGGACCCCCGCCGCCCCCCCCCCCCCCCCCCCTGCGTCCGCCCTTGAGAATACTATGGCTTTCCTAGCGACCTCAGGAGAATAGCCTTTACGCTTATCGGCCATAATTAGACTATACAATAGACGATAGATTTCATTTTTAAGCAGGTAGCAACCGCCCCCCCCTCCCCAAGGCAAACCCCATGCAGCAGTGTGTTTATATAACAACACTTTGATGTGGTTGTCCTTTATTCGGTACCTTTCCCATACATTGAGTTATGTTTGCCGAAAAGTGCCTTTTCGGTATGACGTTAAAATATGGTTGTAATCCCGTTAAATTCTCTTTCCAACAGTATTTAAATTATCTCTCTAGCCTGCACAGTTTGTCTGCATCAGTCCAGGGAAGTTGGTTGTTCCTTAATAGGTTCCTTTGCTCTATTGTACATGCATTGCATATCAACCGACATAACGCCCTTGCGGTGCGCAGACTGGCCGCGGATAGGGCCTATGTATTTACGGTAATTTACCTCCATTTTGCTTTGATTGCCGTCGACGGATGTAAGGCCTTAGAGTAGCCCAACTGTCTGCATATGACGTTGGCCGTTGCAGAGGTAGAGGTCACTAGATAACAGACCGTCCCCCAAGCGGCCGTCCCATCGCGCAGATCCAGGTACAGCATTACATCTCCCTCTATGGACGAACCGGACGATAAACCGTTCTCAAGTTTGACATCACCCGATTGCCAGGTTGGTAGGACAAATTGATTCACTGTTGGTGCCTCGGTACAGTTCATCGCTATAAAAATAAAGGATAAATACAAAGGATCAAGACCTGCGTTTGTATCCTGCTTTCTTACGTTGAGCCTGCATAAGGATTACGAGGAAGAACAGCTGCAGCAGTACGGTCAACATCGTGCACATGCTACGCGCAAATGTTGCCTCCTCGAGACAATTTGTCCACACAGTCTACCCAGACACTGACATCAGGCAAATTGCACGCAATATTCTTTTTCATCAACCACGCCTCCAAGAAAACGATGTCCAGTAACAATTTTTTTCTCTCACAATTTGAAAGGAACTCTTCGCAATTTCCGGTGAACTATCTTCATTGCAGAGAACAATATCCACAAAGCTGGTATGCTGATGATTCTGAATGTGCTGGACTATGCATTCGATTCATTCCTGGCTTGATTATTTAACTGAACGAGGTCTTATTTTGCAGAACCCATTAAGCGCGTGGTGGTTGGGACACCTAAGTATTTAGTGGCATCAATGCTCATTGCTGCAGCATATAGCAACGTAGACAATGGGTCACCATGGCTACAGCATATAGCAACGTAGACAATGGGTCACTCCTTGCATTCCGAATTTTGTAACATCAACATAGCAAAACCCTCTGTATCTAGGCCATAGTATTCTTGTTACCCTTCACAAAGTTTCACCAATACCAATGAGTCTAATGTCAGGACATTATCTATAGTGGGTGGTTAGTCTTGATTTCCCCATTCTATACATCAGAATTTTCAAGTCCACACAGGTCAGTGCAGCAATTGCTTCTCTCAGACAATAGCTCTGGATTCAATATCCATTGCCATTGAATGGCATCACTCCACTAGGTCCAGCTGCACCTCTACAATGACATGCCACTTGTTCAACATGAGCTGCAGTTACATCAAATGTCCACCAGATGTGGTAATGGATAACAGTGTAAAAATGCATCAGGGTTGAGCTTGCCGGGTGGTGGGTGCTTCTCTTTGAGAACATCTAAAACTGTTTTCCCTGATTTTGGATCAATATCAGTAGGTTCAAGTACCCAACCAGCAGTTCTATACTTATGGTCCCAACGGGTTGGCATCCTTGATTTTACCACTATTTTTGTTGCACAGTGTGTGTGTGTAGTTTTAAGTTGTTGTTTCGCTGAGTTGTTGTAAAATAACTTATATGAGTAACTCTCCTTGAAGAACTTGGGAAGAGTCAAAATGCCTCCCAATATCTTTTGACAACAACTTTCAATTGCTATTCAGGGGGGAAATGCTGCCTCAATATTGGGGTGCGTTTAGATTGATTTTAACGTGTATGCTCTTATTGCACATTATATTATTATTATTTATAAAAGTACCTTGTAACTTTTAAATCAACACCCTACATATTGAAGAAAGAACTGATTTTAATAAGAGACAATACCTTGACTCATGCCACTTTTTAAAAAATTTTACTCAGGTGACAATAGAGATGACTGGGGGTTTTGGATCACCGCTTTCTTAAAGGGTTGGAAGCAGGTTGTATCCGAGTCAGAGAGACTATTAGTTGATGTCCAATGGGCATTATAATTTGGTAATAAAATCATTATAATTAGTATAGGCAAGCAATTAAGAGAAATTTCATGCCTACATAATAAGATTTATGAAGTATGTGTCTGATTATTGTTTTTCCATCATGTAGAAAATTTCAATACACATCTTATCATTAAATTAAAATGATGCACTTTAACTAAAGTATACTTGGTACCGAAAATAATTTGTACAAAAGAACACTTGGCTGAAGCATCAATATCAACACACAAGAGAAGATGGTCCTTCCACGATAATGCCATTGAATGATGCATCCTCCAGCTCTCGAGGGGGTCAGGAATTGCCTGGAGAGTTATTCTATAATAGAATATCTATGGTGTGTCTAGGATTTGATGGAACACACAAAGGCTGCCCTGTCGACCTTGGTTGCAAGCTACTTTTAAGAGAAATGTGGTAAGTCCGCTGTGGTCGTTGCATTGCCAGAAGCAATGGACTGGAACAAAGGTTATAGTCTAATAGCTGAAACTTTATGATAGTTTTGAAGACTTCATCTGACTGATACGGACACAGAACCGAAGAATTAAATGCTGTCAAGGACCACTATGTTCAACCCCCCCGCCCCCTGAATAATACAAAATGCCTCTTAATAGCACCTGAAATGGATGAATGGAAGATCCACTGGTAAGTAAGAGTATTGCACACATTAAAAGCACCAATTTATATTGTAAAATCAGGTGCATCGTCCAGTAGTGATACTACATCTTGTATTCCATTGGTGGTTAAATTGATCACACAAGGGTGGAAAATCAGGTCCCATTTCTTAACAATTTAGTGAATTATGTTCTGACTAATTCCCTCGTCATCTTGAACTGGACATACAAGCCAAATGACCAGACAACCCTCAGTGGCTCTTATCATGGCAGTTTGTCTTTCTAGACTTGAGAGCCTAGTTTGTCTTCAATGTGTGTACATCGTTGGGATGTAAATTATATTGCGTTTTGTGTAGTTGTGCCTACCACAAAAGATCACACCATGTACGTGCTATTGCTTTTTTAAAAAGCAATAGCACGTACATGGTGTGATCTTTTGTGCACATGTATAGGATTAAATAAATATTAGCACGTACTACACTTAGAGGTTGTATCGGAATCGAAGCGTCATACATGTTTATAGGCGTACGAAGCTTAGCGCACATCCTTCGCAACTTGGGCTACGCCCTTTTAGCGTACTTCCATTGTTTTAATAGCATCGTTACGTCTGTGTAAACTTTGTGGTCAAGCGGCAGTTCAAAGAAACATCAAGTTTTTGAACATAAATCCATTTATAACTTACCAGCCGAACGGATACCCAAAATTAATTTTAATGAATTAACTACCTCACAACCTATCTCGTCACGTGGTAAAATTGATAGAAATTATGGTGTTTTGAGATAATTAGACAAGTGTAAAACAACTAGTCATAATATTAAATCTATTAAGGTTACCTCACAATACATACATGTGTATACACCCATGAGGTGAGTGCATTGTAGTGATAGAAACAGTTTCAATTAAAACTATTTTGACACATTACTATAGCTTTGCAAAACAGTGATAGTAATCACATAATTTCATGGCATCAACAAAGTTGACGAAATATTGCCAATTAACCGAAGTGAATCAGAAAGTGAAACTCGGCATAATAACTAATCTCTATAAGCCCTATTAGATTACTGAAAAATAAAAAAGATTTGAGAATGTCGTGGCAAAAGTTGTGATGCTCTACCATGATTGTCTCCTACGAGAAAGTTGGTGGTATATAGGATTTGAAGGCAATTGGTGATGTAAAAAGCAAGGAAACAAGGTCATATCAGAAGGGAAAATGTAATAGTCCTATATTTAGCACACAAACAACACATGCTCTAGAAATGTGCTAAATATGGGACTAGTACATTTTCCTTTCTGAAAAGACCTCTTTTTTACACCACCAATTGCCTTCAAATCCTATATACGACCATCTTTCTTGTAGAGAATGTTTTTAGTTACTTGTTTCCTTTATTTTTGTTCATATCCAAACCACTATTATGTATCACTGTATGATGCCCGTGCCGATTCTAAAAATAGTCTCGAACTTGAAGGTATTTCACACGTCGTTTCGCTTGTTTCTTTTCCTGACGTCAGTTGGCGGCGGGAGGGGGGGGGGGGGGGGGGGGGGGGGGGGGGGGCATATGCCCCCGGGCGCCGGTCAAGTGTGGGGGGGCCGTCAGGATGTAAAATTCTAATGATAACCCTCGCGCCGCCACTGCCTGACGTGAAGGCATTTTGAGAAAAACAACTTCATAACAAAAGAGATTACACCAAACGACGATTGAAGAAGAAGAAGAAGAAGAAGAAGAAGAAGAAGAAGAAGAAGAAGAAGAAGGAGGAGGAGGAGGAGGAGGAGGAGGAGGAGGAGGAGGAGGAGGAGGAGGAGGAGGAGGAGGAGGAGGAGGAGGAGGAGGAGGAGGAGGAGGAGGAGGAGGAGGAGGAGGAGGAGGAGGAGGAGGAGGAGGAGGAGGAGGAGGAGGAGGAGGAGGAGGAGGAGGAGGAGGAGGAGGAGGAGGAGAGAAGATGAAGATGAAGAAGATGAAGATGAAGATGAAGATGAAGATGATGAAGATGAAGAAGATGAAGAAGATGAAGAAGATGAAGAAGATGAAGATGAAGATGAAGATGAAAATGAAGAAGAAGAAGAAGATGAAGATGAAGATGAAGAAGATGAAGATGAAGAAGATGATGAAGAAGATGAAGAAGATGAAGAAGATGAAGAAGATGAAGAAGATGAAGAAGATGAAGAAGATGAAGATGAAGATGAAGATGAAGATGAAGATGAAGATGAAGATGAAGATGAAGATGAAGATGAAGATGAAGATGAAGATGAAGATGAGGAAGAGGAAGAAGTGGGGAGGAGGAGGAGGAGGAAGAAGAAGACCATGTTCTGGGACTGGGTACGTTGGCGGGCAGTACCCTTTTATTCTCTACAACCGCGCGATTCTATGACATAAAACTAAGACGAAACTGCTCATGTTTGACTTCTAGTTTGATTGCTATAACAAACTTGACGATCCGATCATCGGGAGTCTTGTTAGAGACGGGTTGCACCGTTTTAATGAGATTCATAATCGGCGTGAACTTCTATATGGAAGTTTCAAGCGAAACTTCCGATAGGGGTGGGGGTGTGATTATGTGAATAGGTGTGGGGTGTGATTATGTGGATAGGTGTGGGGTGTCATTATGTGGATAGGTGGTACATCAGAATCGGAAGTCTCGCTAGAGACTTCCATATAGGTTTTGACCCCGACTATGAATTTAATTAAAATCACGCGACCCTACCGTAGCTTCGCTCCCGACGATCGGATCGTCTAACTTGTTGCGGCAATCGATCTAGAAGTCAAAACTGAGTAGTTTCGTTTTTGTTTCACGTCGTAGAACCGCGTGGTTGTCGAGAACGAAAAATACTGCCGTCCTCGTTCCCCTTCCAAAAATAATGGGCGGGTCGTCTGCTTCTTCTTCTTCTTCTTCTTCTTCTTGAGAACTCATAACTCGGGACAGGAACACTTTTAAGCAATGAAAATTGCACCAATAGCTTTAGAATTTGCTGGAGGACTCGCTTTGATACAAAAACGCCTAAAAGCCTATATACGGTCTCACCAATTCTAATTAAGCAAAGGTACCTAGAAAATTTTCACAATACGTCTGGATGGAATTAAATCGGTTAAATGAAAGGGCGATGCAACAGTGATTTGGGTGTTAAAAAAATTAAGGAAACAAGTAAATAAAAACATTCTCTCTGAGAAAGTTGGTGGGATATAGGTTTTTCAGGCAAATAGTATACTGGTGTAAAAAGCAAGGAAACAAGTTTCATCAGAAGGGAAAATGTAATAGTCCTATATTTAGCACAGAAACAGCATATGCCTTAGTCGAAGTGTGCTAAATATAGGACTATTACATTTTCCCTTCTGATGAAACTTGTTTCCTTGCTTTTTACACCAGTATACTATTTGCCTGAAAAACCTATATCCCACCAACTTTCTCAGAGAGAATGTTTTTATTTACTTGTTAATATTGCAATTGTAGAACATAGGTGGCGATCCAAGCTCAAAGGAGCTGTGGCATCATGATGGTATAGGATCATTGCTATGATGTGTTTGTAGGTACACAATGAGGTGTGTATGTGTGTGTGTTGGCACTACACTGAAACCACAACAAAATACCTCTGTAGACACACACGGCCATGGCCCCTAGACACACGGCCATGGTACCACAAAGACCTAGACATGCCACCCTCTCACTTCATTGCATTCCTCAGAGGGTGAGGAAATTCATTTGATCAAGTTGCAAATCTAATTATGAACTCCCTCAACAGACCCATGATATAACGCATTATCAGATGCAGCAGTAGTGATGAGCTGCACCAGTGATGTGGCCTGTTTGGGTGGAATGAGATATCTGCTTACCTTAAAATAACAATATTACAATTCATCCCATTTCACCACCCTCATCACTCCTCACCTTCCCACCACCCTCATCACTCCTTACCCTCCCACCACCCTTATCACTCTTCACCTTTCCACCACCCTCATCACTCCTCACTTTCCCACCATCCTCATCACTCCTCACCTCCCATCACCCTCATCACTCACCTTCCCACCACTTTCATCGCACCTCACCTTTCCACCACCCTCATCACACCTCACCTCACCATCGTTATCACACCTCACCTTCCCACCACCCTCATCACTCACTTCCCACCACCCTCACCTTCTCACCACCTTCATCACACCTTACCTTCCCACCACCCTCATCACTCCTCATCTTCCCACCACCCTCATCACCCTCATCACTCCTCACCTTCCACCACCCTCATCACTCCTCACCTTCCCACCACCCTTATCACTCCTCACCTTTCCACCACCCTCATCACTCCTCACCTCACCATCGTTATCACACCTCACCTTCCCACCACCCTCATCACTCACTTCCCACAACCCTCACCTTCTCACCACCTTCATCACACCTTACCTTCCCACCACCCTCATCACTCCTCACCTTCCCACCACTCTCATCACTCCTCACCTTCCACCACCCTCATCACTCCTCACCTTCCCACCACCCTTATCACTCCTCACCTTTCCACCACCCTCATCACTCCTCACCTTCCCACCACATCTTCCCACCATCCTCATCACACCTTACCTTCCCACCACCCTCATACCTCTGCCCACCACCCTCATCACCCTCACCTTCCCACTGCCCTCCATCACTCCTTACATTCCCACCACCCTCATCACTCCTCGCCTTCCCACCATGCACATCACTCCTCACCTTCCCACCACCGTCATCACACCTCACCTTCCCACCACTCTCATCACTCCTCACCTTCCCACCACCCTCATCACACCTTACCTTCCTACCACCCTCATTGTGCACACCTCACCTTCCCACCATACCTTCTAATGAACCCTGTACCCATACTATGAAGTGAGGTGCCATTATCAAAATATTGTATGGCAGGAGAATGACTCTTGAGTCGCTATATCTCCCAAGAGCATCAGCACCCACAAGCACCACACCTGAGAGCACCAGCACCCAAGAGAACAATCACCCATGAGCACCACACCTGGGAGCACCACACCTGAGAGCACCAGCACCCAAGAGCACCACACCTAAATATATTTGCTGGTTAATCCCTTTCCCATCTTATCGTAGTCATCACGAGCATACACTAACTCAGATGACAGCGAAGATTTTTAAGCTTCAACAACTATCTGAGAACACAGTATGCAAGGTGCTAGGAAGAAGTGTTGATGTACATCTACATAATGACACAGTTTTTGTCACAAGACGAATACAGGAGAAAGTTGGCGAGCAGCAGTGCCCTCTACACATCTGCTTCTTTGAAACTAAGAAGGCTTATGATGCTGTGAACAGAAACATCATTTGGCCATTGCTTCTAAAGTGCGGCTTACCACTAGTGTGACACTCCTACACAAACTACATGAAGGCATATGAAACCTGTTAGCCCCAATGACCTTCCCACAGCTGGGGGGTAGCTGCAGTACCACCAATTAAAATAATCAAGTTATTACCTTTCATAGCTGAAAATATCATATGCATATAATGTCATCAAGAATCTATGCTTCAAATGTCCAGTCGAGCACCCAACTTCATGACAAAAAGATCATCCCGTCTTGCTGTATAGCAATTCATTGTACAATGTATCTTCACTCCTGCAAAGAATTTGTGCCTGTGCAACCACATTCTCACAATGACACTCACAATCAGAGGTTCTATGTGTACGAGCTAATGTGCCTATGCCCTATTCATTGTACTGCATGCTCATCCAAAAACATTCTTGTGTTACTAATGTTTGGTACCCAATTGCAATTGACATTGCTTAGGGATTATGGTTATGGGTTTTTGGTTTGTATTGCACTACATAGTGATATGAGCAATCACCATATCAAGTGAATAAATGCATGAAGTATTTTGCTAGGTTTTAGTATGGGGCGGGGGGCAAAAAAAAACTGTATGGACCCCATTGTATTGAAGAGGATTAGCAATATAATATTTGTTAAATTCCTTATACCCAGTGCAGTAAATTGGTTATCTGATATGCATATCACTGGACCCAGTGCAGTAAATTGGTTATCTGATATGCATATCACTGGACTGCCTGAGTTGGGCTGTTTGCTACATCACTCAGGTGGGGTTTTGGCAAGGATTGTATATGGGTTCTCATTAGCAGGTAGCACTCATGGTGAGGTGTAGGTTACGTTGACTTTTGCATTAGCAGGTAGCACTCATGGTGAGGTGTATGGTATTCATGGTGAGGTCCACTCATGGTGAGGTGTAGGTTACGTTGACTTTTGCATTAGCAGGTAGCACTCATGGTGAGGTGTAGGTTACGTTGACTTTTGCATTAGCAGGTAGCACTCATGGTGAGGGTGTATGGTATTCATGGTGAGGTGCACTCATGGTGATGTGTATGTTAGAAGCACTCATGGTGAGGTGTATGTTACGTTGACCTTTGACCTTGCATTTTCGTAAAATTTGTACCTCGGTATGCTTTGAACCACTAACCTTGCACTGTGATTACATTGGTGTAACCACTACGCCAATCTGACCATCCCCTACCCCCTCCCATTTAGGGAAAGAGCCATGCTTTATGGGATATCATGTGCCATAAAAAGAGGTGCAAATTTGGAAGTAATCAAAAAGACACAAAAATTTTCAAATAGGAGGGACAGTATAAGTAAGATGATATAATAGAAACTAAACAACTAATAATGTTGCTGGCGATGTGCAAGTTTAGGGCATAAATGATTTGTGATGAGGTAACTGATGAGATAACTGATGTGGTATACTTACAGGCCATCTTTACACAGTGGCTTCACAAGGATAGTGACGTTTCTTTACTTGTAGTGCTTTCCTTCTATTAGAAGAGAAGTTATTACCATTCACACGTGGTCCAATGTGCGCATGCACACATATTGTGATGTGATGTGTGTGATGCACTATATCACACCCACATCACAGTACATTAAACATCACATACCCACACATTACACATACACCACATGTATCACACAACCACACTCCTCTTCCCCATGACTCTCTCCCAGTACTGCCTAAATATATACAGCACAGCTTATTTTTAACACTCATAGACACCGTGTATAAAATAGAATAGTTAACAAACAAAAATAAAAGGTGAAATAGATCCATGAGCCCTTGTCACAAAGTCATGCGAAGATGATCACACACCATCACGATAAATGTAACCACACCCACCTCCTAGAGTTAACCACACCCACCTCACTAGTGGTAACCTCAACCCACCTCACTAGAGTTAACCACACCCACCTCACTAGGGTCCCAAGCAAGGCCAAATACCCTTCTACCTGTGCCAATGAACTGGTCCATCTTATCCTGAATGGCTGCTGGTGTTCTGTAGGTGAGTGTGTCAGTACATGCACTCTGGAGAGTATGGAGAAGGGAGAGGGAATGGAGTGGGAGAGAAGGGATGATGAAGTAAGATAAACAGCTCTAGATTAAATCATTAACACAACATCTCTTGGCTATCTCACCCCTCTGATGAGGTGAGAATTATATTGTATGTAGTATGTGCACGTATGCTGTTAGTATGCACTGCCAATTCAAATGAAAAATGTGCAAAGTTACATTCATCATGTGCACCTTCCTAGATCAACTCCATAATCTTTGATCAGTGAAGGTCTTGCACCCTTTGATGATGACGTATGTAAAAAAGTTTTTATCTCCAGCATTGCTTCTTTAAGGATGGCCGAATTCTGAAAATATAAACCACACTCGGTTTATTGTTGTTGAAAAATTATAGGTTAGATTCAAGATGAGGATGGTCAGCTAATACTTTAGTGGTTGAAATATAGGTTTGGCAGCACAAAATCCTGTTACCAGTTTGAACTCAAAATGGCAGGCCACTTTATTGTGAAGAACAAAAGTTCAATTAACAGTAAAGGATAAAAGGGATGTTTTGTACCAGTAAACCCCCCCCCCCCCCCCCCCCCCCCCTCTCATGTGCAACTGGAACCCTCTGCAGAGCTGAGGTTCTCCTGCAATCAGTGCCTGTTGATTTGATACTGGAATATTGTGGTCAGTGGAAAAGAAATTTTTTAAAAGGGTGAGTGAAACGTGGATGCTGGCTTAGTTTAACATGTCCCACGACATAAATCAGGATAGCATCTATATTAGGATGGTAACAGGAGTTTGACCAGGACCAGCAATATCATTATTACAACCTTGTTAAATTAGATTTTAGAAAATTACTATCTTACGTTATAATTTCATTGTCATTGAGTATGGTCACCATGATGTTGTTTGTTCAGCCATTGCACCAGTGTCTTTTAAAATGACCAAACATTGCATAGATTATTGATAAGCTTTATAACCATGCAAACAGTTTCAGGACGGCCGGGCGTGGATCTCACCTTTTCTTTGGTTTCTTTCAATCAGCAGGTAATCAACACATCACGTGACTTATCCTTGACTGCAAAGCCAGTACGTGTTTTAATGTAAAAAAAAAAACAACGGTAACAGTACTAAGATATTATAATATCAATTGTCTATTTGTAATAACGTACCGAGAACAAAATGCAAATGTGCCAGATGGAAGATATTTACATTCAAACTGCCAATGGAAATAAAAGCTGCGGATGGTTACATCTCCGTACCTCTAGATTTCTTTTGGTTGCATGAAAAGAAGTAAACATATATCGGAAAATAAACTTGTATAAACTTGCTGGCTCGCTGTATGGACCGTTTTGCTATACTGCTGTTCGCGGGTCTTCCCTTGGATATTTCTTTACACAAAGCGGGTTCCATGCAGCCTTTGCTGCTTGGCTAGCCTTTCTCCACATGATAGGAGTGATTTGGTTCGGAAAAGACCGTTTTCGCTTTCAACAACAAACACCTTATGTTAATGCCACTCATTGAAAATGGCTCCGTTGCCTTAGCGATAGCGTTCCTACGATGGGGAACGGCCATTCTTCTTATACACACGATTCGGAACAATTTAGAAAGAGAAAGAGAAATTTAGCTAAAACTATTGGTGAATTTTTACTATATATCAAAGACTGTATTGAAACCAAAAAAATACTGGCAAACACTTATGTAACAAATGTGCATTGTCAGATTCCTGTGCATTTGAATCAAAATAAATTCAAATTCACATAAAGAAAATTTTTTAGGATCAAGATTTCCGCAATACATACATGTACGGAGAATTACAATAATGACATGAATAACTTACTTTCAGAACAGGGGCGGCGGTAGAGGGGGAGGGGGGGGGGGGGGGAAGGGGGCTTTAGACACTAACGCCACTGATGTTGCTGTTGAATTCTCCACTACTAACGACGAACGCACCAGATACCACAGGAAAAAGTTTTAAAATCCTAGCCTTGGGTTTTTAGGGTGGTTTTTAACAAAAAGCCATCCTGGAATTGAGCGTCTAGCATGGGAATATCGCAAAAACCATCCTGGGATTTGGCCTCCAGGGTGGGAATGGCCTAAAAACCATGCTGGGTTTGTCGAACAAAAACCATGTTGAAGCAATGAATAAATATGAGCTCAACATGTTTTTTGTTCGACAAACCCAGCATTGTTTCTATACCCACCCTGGACGCCAAATCTCAGGATGGTTTTTACGATATTCGCTCAATTCCAGAATGCTTTTTGTTAAAAACCACCGTAAAAACCCAAGGCTGGGATAATCCTGTGTACTTCGGTAGTACTGTAGTTTTACTGATGCGAAATTCATGTGATCATGAATATAATTATCCATTGTTCAGTTTAGCCCCCCCAAATATGACAAGCTTCCGCCGCCCCTGGTGTCTGATTACAGTTAAGTAGATCTGCGTTTGTATCGTGCTTTCTTACGTTGAACCTGCAAAAAGGATTACGAGGAAGGACAGCTGCAGCAGTGCCGTCAACATCGTGCACACCGAGGCAGGGCGGTGGAAGGTATTTGGGTAAGGTTATGAAATATAATGAGTGGGCGTGGGATATAACATTTGCGCATGCGCAAATGAACGGCTCGTTGATAAGCTACTGCAACGGTCACACTTACAGTTAATTTAAATTTGTTCATCCTGTTCTCTTTACCATCTACAAAATAGTTAGCTATGGCCTTCAAGTCAAGTTGGTCCAAGTATATATATTGCAAGTGATTAGACGGTTCAAACCGAATCAAACGAGATTGCTTCCTATTAGAACACAAGTAGCTTTTGACCCTTCTCAGAGTACTAAAGGATCGTTCACTTGTCGCATTAGTAGCAGAATGATGAGCAATATTTTGACAAGCTTTAAGGCTTCTCTCATCAGCTCTCCACTCCTGGTCCAAGACCACGAAAATACTGATTCAAAAATATCACTCAAACTTTTCCCCGTTATAGTTGGCAGCTAGCGTCTGGAGGTTAAGGCGCAGAGTCTCGACTGAAAAGTCATGTTTAAAAAATTCAACAACCTTACCAAGTATTGCTTCAGTGTTTTTGCCATTCATAGCAGATACGAGCATGCAGCGCTTCACACGCATGCAGCATACACTTTACCGTCAGGTTAATTAAAACGGTCATTTATTGTTGTTGTGACTAAATCCAATGCCTCAAAATAAATTCTACGATAGTCATCATCAACTCTTTCAGGATACACAGGCATTTCTTTTCCACATATGCAGTCCTCTAATCTGCGGGGTGCTCTGCGTCGCCGTGGCAATGTAGAACTGCTTACATGATTATTTCCATCTGCCTGACAATTCAATTTCTTCCAAAACATTGTCCACATTTCTTCATTTCTTAACAATGATAATGTTTTCACAGTCATGGCTGCATTGCCTTAAGCTTCAGATGCAATTAGTGTCTTCTTCTGGATTGCTTCACTCAACGAATCTGTGCATGTGACCAAGTACAAGCACCCCTAATGACAAGCCAAAAAAAAAAGTCAAACTTCTTCATTTGTGTCTGAACACCTAAAGTGTGGGTCTTAGTATCACTATCCCTGATCATCTAGAACTTCTTCCCATGGAGTTAGCAATGATTTGTAGTTCTCCATGATGCTACAAAGTGCCTGAGCTCAAACTGTCCACCTAGTAGGACACAGAACACGGATGTTTGGTGCATCTTTTTCATCACTATCATTGCCAAAGTCAGCTTTAATGTTCCTCAGCTGTACTTCTCACTTTGGTGAAAACTTGACCAGCTTTGTTATCTCATACACTGTGTCCAGCGAATCTTCCATATGGCCACATTGCATCACGCATCTGAGGCTGCCAAGTTTAAAGCATGGCCATAGCAGTGCGTAAATGCTCGAGGCTCATGTTTCTTAATAATACCATTTTTATGGCCGCTAATTGTGCTGCAACCATCATAACACTGACCTCTACATTTGTCCAAGGGCATTTGTAGACGTATCAGGACATCTTTTACCACAGCAGCAATTGTAGAAGCATCAACTCTATCAATCTGGTATAGTCCTACAAAATCCTTATGCGGCATTAAACAATCATCAGTCCACCGTAGACAGATAACCAATTTTTCTCGGTTTGATATGTCCCTGGTTTCGTCAACCAAAAGTCAGATTTGCGAGCACCATCTATTACTTGATCTAAGATTGTTTGTCCCATGAGCTCCACCATTTCATTTTGTATATCATGTGATGTATATTTTCTGCCATCATTGTCTCATTTCAGGAATATCATCGCATCTCAATTTTAAAAGTTGCATGAAGTTTGCTGTATCGTCATTGTGTCCCCTATATGCTAGTCCTTGACATGCCAAGTATCTAACAGTGGATGAAATATGTAAAAGCATTTGCTTTATTCGTGTCTTTTTCAACCCTGTGAGCATCTGATAGCAACTCTCCAATGGCATCGAATCTATTAGACAAAGCTTGAATTGCCATGTTATGCTATGCGGAATGCTGATGTTTTGCAAATCCTTTTCTTGAATCTAGCAGCTTTCTAATTGTGGGAAATAAATGCTAAATCTCCCCTCTGTCCACAAGTAATTTTCAAAGCATGTGCTTTGGCACAGTAATAGCACAAGACTGAATCTGTCGCCTCAAGGCCAATGTTGAAACCAATAAGATTTAAAACAGTACTTAACGTCACTGACCTTCTGTGATGGTTCCAAGTTAACTTCATTGCCATCATTCTCTTCTCCATCTAGGCATATTCGTTTGAATACGAGCTGAAGAAATGTGGTGTTGAGGGGCTGATGTGGCTTGGCACCCAGGCTAATCAACACATCTGAATCACATCCTAAATCCAAATGCGCTGAACCCTCCTCTGGGTCACCTTCAACTAGAGCATCATCATCATTGTGCATCATCCTCACATCAGTTGTCGCTGTTTCAACGTCCTCTGTTTCAACTGTCATACAAACAAACACTAGCTTTATTGATTTGAACACATGCCCAATGACAGTGCCTTATAAAAATGGTTTGCAATATCTGCTTTGATGAGATGGCTTGTTTTGTAGAAGTGTGTCTCTTAATCCATTAATATCAGGAAACGGTAACTTCATCAATTCTTGAACTGCATTTATGTGTCTATCAGTTAGTTCTGAATACTCTGACAACTGGTTTTTGTCCTGGTTTGTTACTTTATCAGCTGCATTACTACATTCAAACACTTCTGGGTCAGCTGTTGGAGAAAATCATGAACAAAGTACTCCGATTTCTTTTGATTCTGTTTTAGGTAAAATGTCAGCATACATTCCTTTGTACATTAATTAGAGAACTTTTCCAATCCTCCATTCATCATTAGGCACCATAAATATGCATATATCCCCCACCATTACCTTTTGACATATATTAGGAATTGTAAGACTACAGTCAGTAAGAGTAACTTCTTCTAGTTTGCTGATACAAGAATATGGTTGTTTTGCTCAGACATGATCTGATGATACTCTTCCTCCTAACCAGACAGCCGTTGTTTTATGAATTAAAACAGTATGACCATTTTGCTGGACCTCAACAAAAACCTTTTCCTTTTCTCAAAGGAGTACGTTTTTCATACGTTGGCAATAGTGTGGTCTTATTTCTTTTAAATGACATATTTTCCAGTTGTGAAAGCTTCTGCAACATATCATCCTGAATCATAAAAGTGGAAAAATGTCTGTGTTATCAATAGAACTGCACGCTTCTTGTAATACTTCATCTGTGATGTTGCTTTCATCTGCTAGTGCTTCTGATTCTTCCTCACTATCTTCTTCAGTAATATCTCTGTCTTCAACAAAATTATTAATTCTTTCAACCTTCAAACAAATAACATCTGACATGCATAATATTTCAAGATTTTTTATAGCGCTCTGCATCCTTCTGTCTGCAGCATCAGAAATGTCACCATCAGATATGGAATCAAGAGAACATGAAAGATGTTTGTTCTTTCCTTATGTTCATATACTGGATGCCATTCTCTGCTGATTCAGCTTGAAGTCTTAGTTGAATGTCTATTCTGTGCAATCGTCGCAACAACCGCTTGAAGTCTTAGTTGAATGTCTATTCTGTGCAATCGTCGCAACAACCCAAGCATTCCGAAGTTTATTACAGTGACAAGGTACTACCCATACTTAGCAATGTTCTAAACATTTGTTCGCATGACTGTGATCTTAGATACAAAGGGCTAAACAAGGCATCATTTCCTTGAAAATTGTCTTGAATGGTTCGTAAAAATGTGATCAAAGCATGAGCATTCAGTTTTATACCAACATAAGCATTTTGAGTGACACAGTTGCTCTTCAAAGTGTAGCAGGGATTTGTCAACAGCCATTGGCGCCAGTATCGAATAAAGAAAACAGCATACCAAATTTTCTCAATTCTATCCAAAGGAGTTAGTTGTTTATGTAAAAAGCTATCTGTTATGACACGTAATACCTTCAGGTAAAAAAGTGTTCCTGCTGCATCAGGTATTTGCGTAAGCAAAGACAGTACACTGTTACTAGTGATATGCTGTATAGTTTTGCTTGTCTTTGCAGTCTACTTCTCTCAAAGCATGCTGGTCCTTAGAGAAGGTGTACTTTACCAATTGAAGATGATGAGCACATGCAACATAATTTCCAAGCGGCAAAAGTATGGATGGTGTCCTAAATTTAGTTCTAATATGCACAGTATTCTGGACATAGACAACTGGTGTAATTGTCCTCAATAAGAACCATGGCTTCCAGCTGAGTGGAATGTTTGCATGGGTTGTTAAACAATCCATATGTGTCACAGATATTCTTCATCAACCACGCCTCCAAGAAAGCGATGTCCAGGTCCAGTAACAATTTTTTTCTCTCATAATTTGAAAGGACTCTTGGCATTTTTCAATTCATTGCAGAGAACAATGTCCAAAGAGCTGGTATACTGATATTCTTCACTGATGTGCTGGACTATTGCATTCGATTCATTCCTGGCTTGATCATTTAATTGAACAATGTCCTACTTGTAGTTATTTTGCAGAACCCACTGAGCACGTGGTGGTTGTGGCACCTAAATATTTAGTGGCATCATTGCCATTGCTACAGCATATAGCAATGTAGACAATGGGTCACCATGGCTACAGCATATAGCAACATAGACAATGGGTCACCATGCGTTACTCCTTGCATTCCTCAGAATTTAGTAACATCAACATAGCAAAACCTCTATATCTAGGCCTCAGTATTCTTGCATTCCACAGAGCAGAGAATTAAATGCATTTAATTTGTTGCATCACCAGTAAATACCCCAGCCATCACCAGAGAACTCATCATATAGATTAGTCATGTCATGAACAATGTCTTCAATACCTGGTCCAGATTGAAGTCCTGTTGCCAGTCACATAAATCTTGAACATCACCTCCACCATGGTTTTCCCCACTACCCTGTGCAAAGTTACACCAATACCAATGGATCTAATATTCAGGACATTAGAGCCACAAGTGGGTGGTTAGTCATCTATAGCTTGATTTCCCCATTCTATACAACAGAATTTTGAAGTTTACAGGTCAGTGCAGCAACTGCTTCTCTCAGACAATAGCTTGGATTCAATATCCATTGCCATTGAATGGCATCACTCCACTAGGTCCAGCTGCACCTCTACAATGACATGCCACTTGTTCAACATGAGCTGCAGTTACATCAAATGTCAACCAGATGTGGTAATGGATAACAGTGTAAAAATGCATCAGGGTTGAGCTTGCCGGGTGGTGGGTGCTGCTCTTTGAGAACATCGAAAACTATTTTCCCTGTAGGCTCAAGTACCTGACCAGCAGTTCTATACTTATGATCCAACGGTGGCATCCTTGATTTTACCACAATTTTTGTAGCACAGTGTGCGTAGTTTTAAGTTGTTCATAGTTTTAAGTTGTTTCGCTGAGTTGTTGTAAAATAGCTTATACGAGTAACACTCTGGGAAGAGGATCATGCCTCCCAATATCTTTTGACAACAACTTTCAATTGCTATTCAAAGGGGAAATGCTGCCTCAATATTGGGGTGTATGCCTAGCTAGTTTATATTTATTGTAACGTGTATGATTCTACATTATATAATAAAGGTTCCTTGTAATTTTTAAATCAACACCCTACATATTGAAGAAAGAACTGATTTTAATACGAGACAATACCTTGACTCATGACACTTTTAAAATTTTTTACTCAGGTGGCAATAGAGATGACTGGGGGTTTTGGATCATGGCTTTCTTAAAGGGTTGGAAGCAGGTTGTATCCGAGTCAGAGAGACTATTAGTTGTTGTCCAATGGGCATTATAATTTGATCATTATAATTAGTATAGCAAGAAATTAAGAGAAATTTCATGCCTACATCTTAAGATTTATGAGATATGTGTCTGATTATTGTTTTTCCATCATGTAGAAAATTTCAATACACCTTTTATCATTAAATTTAAATGATGCACTTTAACTAAAGTATACTTGGTACCAAAAATAATTTGTACAAAATAACACTTGGCTGAAGCATCAGTATCAGCACACAAGTGAAGATGGTCCTTCCATGATAATGCCATTGAATGATGCATCCTCCAGCTCTCGAGGGGGTCAGGAATTGCCTGGAGAGTTATTCTAATTGATTATATCTATGGTGTGTCTAGGATTTGATGGAACACACAAACGCTGCCCTGTCGATCTTGGTTGCAGGCTACTTTTAAGAGAAATGTGGTAAGTTTGCTGTGGTCGTTGCATTGCCAGAAGCATATTCAAATGGACTGGAACAAAGGTTATAGTCTCATAGCCCAAACTTTATGATAGTTTTGAGGACTTCATCTGACTACTGATACGGACACAGAACCTAAGAAATTAAATGCTGTCAAGGACCACTATGTTCAACCCCCCGCCCCCTGAATAATACAAAATGCCTCTTAATAGCACCTGAAATGGATGACTAAAGGCATTGGTGGAGTCATAATGAAGATCAATACACTGGTAAGTAAGAGTATTGCACACATTAAAAGCACCAATTTATACTGCAAAATCAGGTGCAACTTCCAGTAGTGATACTACATCTTGTATTCCATTGGTGGTTAAATTGATCACACAAGGGTGGAAAATCAGGTCCAGTTTCTTAGCTTTCATTTCTTAACCATTTAGTGAATTATGTTCTAACTAATTCCCCTTGTCATCTTGAACTGGACATACAAGCCAAATGACCAGACAACCCTCAGTGGCTCATATCATGGCAGTTTCTCTTTCTAGAACTGAGAGTCTAGTCTATCTTCAATGTGTGTACATAGTTGGGATGTAAATTATATTGCGTTTTGTGCAGTCGTGCCTACCGCAATATTATGGTGTGACAGTAGAACATTAAGCTAGTGGGCCAATAACAGACAATTAGATGGCATCTCAGCACACTAGCACACCTAATTTGGACCCACCAAATTTTGTTTAACAGTGAGGAGGGAGATTAGGTATAAACGTTCTACAGCCAAAATACATTGTTTGGGGAATTCACGCGTATACTTAAATTCCTAAATCATCACATTCAGTACACCCCCCCACCCCCCTAACTGTGGCCACTAATTAATATCAACATTGCGATCAAAAAAAAAATAGACGATGGCACAACAGATACAGGAATTGGTTAAAATTCATAAAGCCTTTAATAAATTCAAGACTCAGTTCTTGTGCATGTTATATAGACGTGAAGCAACAGCTACCACAGTGGCCGCACCACGCCCAGACCCATCTTTTGATCTCTTGAGCTGCACTTTATTTCCAGGTGCCAACTCTTCCAAAGTGGAAATCATTCTAGAAAGTGCGACAGCCATCATGTGACATCACGTGAATATAAATGACACGTACATAACCATCATGTGACATAATGTTCACGACACATAACCGTATCGCTTATACGCCGCCCTTTGCCCCCAGCGAAAAAAATGGCTCATGTTTGAAAGCTCACAGGCGTGCATCATTTTTTCATAATCGTGTACAAATACTATTTTATTTCTTGATACATATGGAACGTTCTATAACAAAGTGAGACTTGTGGGTATTTTTCAAGTTTTCAAATTTTTAATTAGATACTAACATCTTCTACAAAACAGCTATTACGCACCCAAAGTTGGACATTTTGTCATGAAGAAATAAAGCACTGAGTTTTTAATTACACGTACGTTTCAATGGGAATGGTCAACTTCTTTTGCTTGCCCAGAAAATTTTACTGAACTACCAAAAGGCTCATTTTGTCATGGAACGTTCCATATATATTTATAAAGGGTACAACACTACATTCCCTAGGAGAAAGGTACCAACAACTACCTTCCGTAGTACCAACACTACCTTCCCTAGGAGAAGGGCACCAACACTACCTTCCTCACAAGAAGGGCACCAACACTACCTTCCCTAGGAGAAGGGTACCAACACTACCTTCCCTAGGAGAAGGGTACCAATACTACCTTTCCTAAGAGAAGGGTACCAACACTACCATCCCTAGGAGAAGGGTACATAAACTACCATCCCTAGAAGAAGGGCATCAACACTACCTTCCCTAGAAGAAGGGTACCAACACTACCTTCCCTAGGAGAAGGGTACCAACACTACCTTCCCTAGGAGAAGGACACCAACACTACCTATTCTTTCCTTAGCACATTACCATTAGGGTAGCGCATCGTCAAAATGGTCTACCACAAACCTGTCTCGGAAGTGAGGATGCTTCTCGTACAGAGTCCCGTCAATGGCCACCGTGCACTTGTCCAATCTGCCAATCTTCTGCAGGATGGTGAAAATCCCAGTGGCTGCAAGACGGGCTGCCCTGGTCGAGACGGCTTCACACACACGCCTCACAGTGACACAGTCGTCATCAGTGGCTCCCTCAATGCCCAACTGGTTAAGGATGCCCTTGCATACAGAGATGGCGCTGCCGTCTCTGGATGAAAAATAAACAGATAAAAGGATGTATGGGTAAGGTGGAGGTGGAAATGAATTGGTAGATGTATAATTGCAAGCTTAGTGCTTTAAGGTCACATTTCGAACCCTTCAGTTCCAACCACAATGAAGCTCTTTTTGCATTTCAGCTCAATCCCAGGTCATTATGAATACATCACTTTTTGTACACCCACACTTATCAATACACATCACACAACGACTTCAACCTACCCTGTTTCAATTTCTGTGACAAAAGAGGACTGAAACACTTGCGGTGTGCGCAGCTTTTCAGAAGCAGGAAACAGGCCATCATCTTGAAGCTTCACCAGTACCATACGCACCATTTCCCCAAGGTACCGTCCAGAGATCATCTTCTCAAAGCTGAAAGGAGAGGAACACTAACTGCTGATATGCACCCCAATGAGCATGTAG
Source organism: Eunapius fragilis (assembly GCA_963681505.1). Taxonomy (NCBI): domain Eukaryota; kingdom Metazoa; phylum Porifera; class Demospongiae; order Spongillida; family Spongillidae; genus Eunapius; species Eunapius fragilis. The sequence goes on along the minus strand of OY811986.1, from coordinate 4,891,255 downwards.
GAGCACTGTGACTGCTGATGTGTACCCCAATGAGCATGTAGGAGCACTGTGACTGCTGATGTGTACCCCAATAATCATGTAGGAGCACTGTGATTGCTGATGTGTACCCCAATGAGCATGTAGGAGCACTGTGACTGCTGATGTGTACCCCAATGATCATGTAGGAGCACTGTGATTGCTGATGTGTACCCCAATGATCATGTAGGAGCACTGTGACTGCTGATGTGTACCCCAATGAGCATGTAGGAGCACTGTGACTGCTGATGTGTACCCCAATGATCATGTAGGAGCACTGTGACTGCTGATGTGTACCCCAATGATCATGTAGGAGCACTGTGACTGCTGATGTGTACCCCAATGATCATGTAGGAGCACTGTGACTGCTGATGTGTACCCCAATGATCATGTAGGAGCACTATGACTGCTGATGTGTACCTCAATGATCATGTGGGAGCACTGTGACTGCTGATGTGTACCTCAATGATCATGTAGGAGCACTGTGACTGCTGATGTGTACCCCACTGATCATGTGGGAGCACTGTGACTGCTGATGTGTACCCCAAGGATCATGTAGGAGCACTGTGACTGCTGATGTGTACCCCAATGCCCTGTCCATTCACACACCACCCCTGTCCACTCACACACCACCCCTGTCCACTCACACAACGCACAACACAAATCCAAACACACCACCCCTGTCCACTCACACACCACCCCTGTCCACACACACCACCCCTGTCCACTCACATACCACCCCTGTCCACTCACACACCACCCCTGTGCACACACACACACCACCCCTGTCCACACACAACCACCCCTGTCCACTCATATACCACCCCTGTCCACTCACACACCACCCCTGTCCACTCACACAATGCACGCCACACATCCAAACCCATACCACCCCTGTCCACTCACACCCCTGAACCTACGTCTGCTGCAACTTGTTCTTTGCAAGGGAATCCAGCTCCCTGTCAAACGATGTCCTCCACTTCTCAAGGGTCCCGTCATCTCCAAATGCGCCCCACTCTGTGTTGATGATGACGTGGGAGTGGTGATCTACAGGCTCCGGGCATTTCTTCACAGCCTTCAGATCTTCCAGGTAGCAGGCGTTCGTCCCGGTCCCCAGGATGACCCCTACGTAGCACTCCTGGTCCTCGATACCAATGGCCATTTGTGTGCCGGTGGTGTCGTTGACCAGGGCGACCACATCAGCGGTGACACTCTGCAGGACAAAGGTACCAGGGAGCGTGTTGGGAGGGAAAGGTAAAATCTTTTTAAATCTCCAAATACAAATAAATAACTATCTGTTATAGTTAACTGCCACAGGCCATAGGAAAGGCTTCAACAACATAAGCTATTACACATTACACTACATTTTTGAGAGGGAGGGAGGGTATACACCTATAGTAGGTGTATTTCAGAAAAAAAACATTGGTCATATACAATGCGACCACAAGCAAAAAATCAATGTAACTTAAACAATGTTCAACAGCAATGCCAGGCTACGTACACCGGCATAAAACACACAGTGCAAGCGGCAAATATGGACTTTGTAGTACTGCAGAGTAGGACTTCAGCACTTCATTGACCATAAATCAAGTGCATTCAAGCAAGGTGATTACATATATGGAAGTAAAAGTTTACACCAGCCTGCATCTCCAGGATGGGTTGGGTGGGGCACGACAGCAAACCGCATTGTGTACCATGGAGTGACCTACATCCACATAGCTAATAACACATGATGACCCACTACATGCGTTGCTCATTCATTGGCTGCCATTTAGCGTGTATACATGATATTGTTTCAAGCGTATTGATTAGTCCAGATGGTTCTAAATACCACCTAACATCACGTACATATATGGTAAATGTGGTAACATCTTGTAGTAATGAAAGGTTGCCGAGGAACCTGTTATTTCGCCTAGGGTGATCGTTGGCTTGTGGCACTCAGGATCACATATACATATTTGAATGAATTGCAATGAGCATGTGTCCCAACTATTGTCTGCCCAAATTTATTACTGGTCTGCCTATCATTTTTTGCCCTTGGGGTGGGGAGGAGGAATAGAAAGTCGGAGGATAGGGTGTGAAAGACGTGAGAAATGGGAGGAGGGGAAGTGACCAATGGGATGGTATTAAACAAGCATATTTCCTTAAACCCTTTTCAAAGTAAGATAATATAAAAATGGGATACCTATTTTTAACCCAGCCTTGGGCTTCCTGAAATGCTATGAAATAATGTGCTACAAAGTTGGTAGGCTTCGAACCCTATCCCAAATGTACCAGGTGCTCGAACTAATGCATATGCACTTGTAACTCAACTAATGGTACACCCGATATCGACCATATTGTGTTTACATAGACACACACACATACGCACACACACACACACACACACACACATACACACACACACACAACACACACACACACACACACACACACACACACACTCCTTTCTCTGATGGTACACCCACCCTCAGGACTGCAAACTCACCCCTTTTCGTCTCAACGCAGCCTCCAGCAACTTGGTGACATCTTGTCCCACAGCACCTGAAGCAGTGAAGTCCTTGGTCCACTTGATAAGGGTGCCGGAGGTTAGGCCAGTCTGGCGCACAGGGAAGGAGAAGGTGAAGCCCACGGGGAGCTTCTTTGTGATCGTGTGCTCCTTCTCAAACTCGCACAGCGCTTCAGCTACAAAGTCGAACAGTTCCTCCTGCGTAGACTGCTTGGTTTTGTCGTCTATCGTGAACCTCTTATCCAGCTGCGTGATGTTACGGTCCTTGATTTCTACCAAGAAGAGGAGGAAAAATTTACTTTACTTTACGGGAGGCAGAATACACAAACCTAAGCCCAGATAGCCTGCGTACCTTCCCGCTCTGTTCGCAGGCTAAAATATAGAATTTCAAAAAGAGTACCTACCGCGCACCGACCAATGCTAGCAGCAAAATGCAACAGTTGCGGACAAAGACTTGCCTATCAGAAGGACACGGAAGTTGCTTCCACCCAAGTCGAGGGCCAAGAACTTCCCTTTGTCGGAGCCGTCGGGTAGAGATGCACGTATGTGTTGAGCATTTTAACCACAACGTCGTCTCCTTCCCTCTCGAGACCCTTATCGAAGTCTTTTCGCAGAAGTCACGAGATCTCCTTCAGTCCCTGGAGGGGAATGTTGAACGACTCCAGAACGGCGTCCTAAAATGGAGGGAAAGTTTTGGTTGTGTGTTGACAGCGTCATGCGATGCCCCGGGTGGACTTTTCTGCTATAAAGTAATTAAAGCTTTGGCTTCACCAAACAACGCCAATCGGCAAATTAAAAAATAAAAAAAAGGTGACGCAAATGTACCGTTTTGAAATTACATGCATGCTCACTATTTGTAGCACAGGGTACCTTCCGAAGCATGCAACGACATATCTAACGCTATCAAACAGCTGGAACACAACTCACCACCATTGCTTTTTAACGCTTCACTGGAAAAAAAATGATGAAACCTGGCCTTAATATAATTATGCGTAGGCGATTAAATACATGCAGTAGCGGCGGTGCGAAAAGTAACAGCTCGCATAAATAAGCCGTATTCATTGTGATGTTAGGCCAGGGTTATTGTTCTTTGCATGACCCAATCGATCGCTGCAACCCATCGCTAATGGTGGCCCAGGAATTTCATTAGATGGTAGTTTACCCACCTGTTGATCATCCCAGAAATTATTTTTTAATAAAATGTACTTTAACCCTTTAGCTGAGGAGAAAACACCTGAACGGAATGGCTTTACCGTTTTTCTTCTTGTATTTTCTATGTAAAGGCAGCTTGCGTATTTCTCCAGCAGCTATGCGGCATGTAACACCCTGACAACAAAAGTGGCATAAATATGCAGCAGCAACCCATACATGTAAACCACCTACATGTAAAAAGCATGTATGTTAAGTAGATACACATATGAAGTACATGCATGTTTGCATGTGCATCTTGTGCACGTGATATGGCCTGTGTGCAAAAGTGAAGGAATAACAGTTCAATAAAACATAAACTTAGTTCAGTTAGATAACCCAACATGAACTAAGTTCTCTACAGCACAATTCAATGTGTGTATGCATTCATTCAGCTTGGGATATACGTATCTGTAGAACATGATCCTATGATAAGATGCAGTTATTGTTTTATTGAGCTGTTCCCTTCCCTTTTGCACACAGGCCATATCACGTGCACAAGATGCACACATGTGTGTATCTACTCAACATACATGCTTTTAAAATGTAGGTGGTTTACATGTATGGGTTGCTGCAGCATATTTATGCCACTTTTGTTGTTGGTGTTACATGCATAGCTGCTGAAGAAATACGCAAGCTGCCTTAATCATCGTGGACATAGAAAATACAAGAAGAAAAACGGTTAAGCCATTCCGTTCAGGTGTCTTCTCTCAGCTAAAGGGTTAAAGTATATATTATTAAAAATAATTTCTGGGATGATCAACAGGTGGGTAAACTACCATCTAATGAGATTCCTGGGCCGCGTGAATCTCACTAGCGGTGGGTTGCTACTCTATTATCTATGGTTGCAGCGATCGATTGGGTCACGCAGAGAACACTAACACCACAATAAATAGGGTTTATTTTCGCAATGTGCGAGCTGTTACTTTTCGCAATGTGCGAGCCCCTACTGTACGTCATTGCGCATGCGAAAACATGGCTACCCAACAGATGCCGCGGCTTCCTGTGCATTTTGCAGTACCGTCAGGCGTGCAACAACAGCAGCAGATGCTTCACCCTTCAAGCAATAATTCTAACGCCCCGAGGTTACATGTGATTTCCCTTTTCGCCTATTTTATCGTTTAAATTCAAACAACCACAGACCGATGCTCCCTTCACCTTCGGGTGCAGCGGGTGGTCCACACCCGTCATCCCTCCTTCCCATTCCACAGGGTGTGCCAACTAGCGGCGGTCCTTCATCTCACCAACAAGCAGGTGCCTGACCCCACTGCGTCTTGGGTTGTGTCTCGTGATTATCATACACAAATGAACTATTAAATGGTAGGAAAATGCAAGCCTTTCTCCGCTCTTCTCCCCCCTTTCTCCCTCTCTCTGCATCTTGGGGGTGTGTTGAACCAATCATGAAACTGGCACTAGTTATGATTTCCATTAAACGCACACTTGTACTCCTTTTGTGTACCTTTAAAAATCAACGTCAGTGAATTATGGACTACCGTGTTAGACGTTTATTTTTGGTAACTGCATAACCTTTGTGGGATATTGGTGTTGCATACACTTGTGCCTTTGCCAGAGGGCATTCACCCCTGTATTCACCAGTCTTCCCCTGGTGTTTTTCTGCAGGTCCAGGTCATTGATTTCCTCCACCTGGAGTTCCACCCAGTGTAAGGAAGTTTAGAATTGATGTACACAACAATGATTGCTATTTGATTGAATTTGTGTGTGTGAGCCCATGTAAAAATGGCCAGCTTGTGACAAGCCTGTCACATGGTTGTGGCAACCTTGTTTACAACCTTGTAAGATAAACATGCTTGTTTAATGGTTGTGGAAGGTTGCAGATAGGTTGCAGTTGTAATAGGTTGTACGATTGTCAATGCAGTTTATGACAATCTTGTCATATGGTTGTTTAAAGTTGCAGATAGGTTGTAAGATTGTCAAAAAAGTTTGTCATATGGTCGAAGTGAACTCGTGCTTATACAAATTATTCAGTGAGGTTGATGAGGTTGCTGGATTGCAATAAAGTACATCGATGTTGAATTTTTATGCGTATAGATATAAAGCTCACAGGATGCCGGACAACTAGTATACTATGTTTTGCACGTAATGCCAGACTTCTCAGCTATTTGTGTTTATAGTTCTACAGAATCCATGGGGACCTTCATTATCTGTGTGTTTGCATATGTTCAAGCTTGCATATGTTCAAGCTGGCAACTAATATATACGATTTGTTGACAGATGTTTACATGTATATGTATTACTTTACCACAGATCTCATTTGATTCAAAATACAATTTCACGAAGGCCTGTGCTAGTACTAGCAGATGGATACAAATCGTGGTAGGTCCTATCCGTATAGCTTGATACCCTACCTTCCGCCAAGATGCGAAGGTCGGGCTACATGTACTAGTATCGCTAGCGACCAACTTCAACTGGGCTATAGGAACAAGGGAACGTTTGTACTTCTAAACGTACGTAGTACAAACGTATGTCCCTCATTCCTAGCCCAGTTGAAGTTCAATGTACGTCTGGCTAGTGAGACTATACATGTACGCTGACTTACCAGTAGGCCTTTTCGTAACTTTTTTTTCATTCCGGTAATGATCAACTTGAATTGCCGTGTCACAACGCCGTTTGTTTGAAATCCTAGCAAGTGTGTAGTTCTGCTTGTCACAAGCCTGTGAACCTGAAAACTGAAAGGATCAATTATTGAATTTTTAACGGGCACGTGATGCGGACGTTTGTAATTCTTTCTTTTGAGGTTGGTGTGTGACAGCAGAAAGAATGGAAGTTCTGACGACATTGCTGCCATGACCGAGCTTTCTGCTATGAGATATCTTCAAGACGAAATGCTAAGTGTTTTTTAACCGTTTGGCAAGGTGTGATGGAGAACTGCTTACAAGATCTGCTAAATGTGGGAAGTTAATACTATAAATGGTGACAGATGGGTTGATACTTCTGTGTATAGGCAAATACTGTTAGGATGTGAATTTCTGGGTGGTTTTTCTATATAAAATACGCGCATCTAACCTGAATACAAAAATCACGCGTAAAGTTTGTGACTGGTAAATGTCTGCCATACGAAAGAGGATTCCACCATACAAAAGAGGACTATTTTCACCAGCTCTCGTTATTAGGCTCGCGGACCAACCAGTTACCTGCACCTCTTTTGTTTATACACTATGCATGGTAGATCTGTAATATGTAGTGGCCCTGTACTAGCTATTACGGGAACTGCACCCATAGACGCACGAGTGCATGCATAGACACAAACCGCTCTGCAATGACAATAACTATCATCTCCTATAATTGGACTCCATTTGCATTGTATACGTGTGCTTTGTCCAATCCAAGTAATCATCTGAAATAGATATAACACTTGATGAGCTGCTTGAAAATGTTGGCGGGTACAGAAGTTCATTCAAAAACTCCTATATGCATCTGGACGCGTGCAAAACAAGCAATACAGCAACACAGTCATCAATCAGTAAACTTCTAAGACTCCAGCTGTTCTTGGATTTGTATTTGTCTTTTGACATTTCATTGTATTTCCCTAGTACATGTACCTGCAGGTAGTAAACAAATGTATATGAATTATCATTCTCACCACAACGTTTTATGAATATTAATTAACATCCTCATCACAAGGTTGTTTTGGCTCACTACAACTTCTCAACTGGTTGTAACAAGCTGGGAACAGTTTCTAATACTTCCTAGTGACAAGCCAATAACAAGCTTGTTTACATGGTTTATACAACCTTGTTAAATGGTTGAAACAACCTTGTGAACAAGGTTGCTACATGCTTGTCACCAGCTAGCCATTTTTACTTGGGTAACTCACCTATCCTGACTTCCAGGCAGAGTTCACCGTGGATACTGATGCAAGCCTGGATGGAGTTGGCGCAGTACTCTCCCAGCAAAAAGACAGGTGTGTAATTGCATACATGTATGCCAGTCGTGTGCTCACCAAACCTGAGCGACGGTACTGTACCACTCGCCGTGAGATGTTGGCTCTCGTATGGGCAGTTCAACATTTCAAACCTTACCTGTGGGGCAGTTGTTCGCACCAATCACAGTGCACTTCAGTGGCTACGGAATTTTAAGGATCCTCAGGGACAGGTTGCTAGGTGGTTGGAAATCCTGTTTGAATATGATTTCAAGGTTCAGCACCATCCTGGTGTCAAACATGGCAATGCTGACCCTTTGTCAAGGCTTCCATGCAAGCAATGTGGGCTGTCAGAGTTGCCAGGAATGGTTGATGTTGGCATTGTTAACTTAGTAACATGGTTTCCAGCTTTATCTTCTTCTGAGCAGAGATAGCTGCAGCAGTCTGACAAGGAGTTACAACAGGTCCTAGCATGGATGGAAAAGGACCAATGTCCAGCACTATTCCCAAAGAACAGTGGATACTGGGTGCAGACTTTGTGGTCACAACGTGATCATCTCGTGGTGAAAGATGGAATGCTTTTGAGAGAATGGGAGGAAATGCCAGGGAAAGGTCGTAACAAATGCTTGCAGTTTATTATTCCCTAGGATATGGTTCGCTCCATATTGCAACAGCTTCATGATGCACCAAGAGGTAGCCATTAGGCGTTGCTAAGACATTTAATAAGATCAGTTCTCGGTTCTATTGGCCTGGGCAGCGACGAGATTTGGTGAATTGGTGCAAGTCATGTGAGTTATGTGCAGCACGTAAATCCCCTCCTAGGAAACGGAAGGCTAAACTGCAGACAGAACTCTCCAGCCATCCATTCCAGCGGGTGGCAATGGACATCCTGGGACCACTACCTCAATCGGTGAGAGGTAGTAAATACATACTGGTTATTGGCGACTACTTCACCAAGTGGATGGAGGCATTTGCCATACCAAACATGGAAGCAGTTACTGTGGCTGAGGCATTTGTATTCCAATTTGTGAGTCGGTTTGGTGTCCCTGACTTCCTTCACACTGACCAAGGTCGGAACTTTGAATCTGCATTATTAAAGGCTGTGTGTACTTTGTTGGGATCAGTAAGACTAGGACTAGCCCCTACCATCCTCAGTCGGATGGTCTGATTGAGTGGTTTAACCGTATATTGTTGAGTTTACTGAGTATGGCAACTAAACAAGATGAACACAACTGGTACTTGCATCTGCCTTTAGTGATGCTAGCTAGTGCACAGGAATCCACAGGGTACACTCCCTTTGAACTTGTATTTGGAATCTTGAGAAGCTCGGTTACCTGTGGATGTTATGCATGGTTTACCCCCTCAGACTTCCCCAACAGAGGCGAATCAGTATGCTTTGGATTTGAGACTTTGCATGGAGAAGGCATACCGACAGGTTCGAGAGCATATGGGGCTACAGCATCAACGGCAGGAGCTGTATAACAAATCCTCCAATGGTGACCCATTCAAAGTAGGGGATATGGTGTGGCTGCACTTTCCGGCAGTTCCTCGTGGTAAATCCCCAAAGCTTCATTGCTTCTGGCAGGGACCTTGCAGGATACACAAAGTGGTTAGTGATGTGTTGTATAATATCTCCCTGCGGGATCATCCTCGTAAACATCAAGTGGTTCACTTTGACCGGCTAAAGCCATGTGTGCACCTTACCTTCAAACCTGCAGGAGAGACAGCAGAACCCAGCTGAAACCATTCTACCAGATGATCCTGACGTCCCTGCTGACCCAATCCTTGATGGCACTGATAATGGCCCCATCTTACCAGTTGTGCCTGGAGATCTAGATGAAACAGATGATGATGACTCAGATGATGATTACCGGATGTACCTGCAGTGCGTGAAGACATTGATGAGACAGATGCTCCTCAAGATCTGCAGATTGCACTACAGAACTTACCAATGGCGCAGGCAGAAGGTCAAACTGGAATGAAGGAGGCTCCTTTCAACCCCAGAAGAACAACTCGACCTCATACAAGACCTCAAAGACTGGGACAGAACATTTATGACATTTAGGGGCCTGCCTTTTTCTGGGAGGGGAACTAGTGTAGTGTGTTTATGTGCACATGCGTAGTTCCTTATCTTTAGGTATATAAGTGCATTCCCTGTAAGATATATCACTCTCATTATAAGCTGTACTGGTCTCGCTATACATGCATATACAGGTGTTTGCAAAAGAACGCAATGCTTTAAAATCCCTATAACTCAGGATTGAAATTAATTAACTGCTTGAACATATGTTGCAGTAAATTAGGCAAATCCAATTATTATAAGCGGTTAAGTAACTATCAAATCCCTCCAAAATATTCAAAGTCCTCTATAAACAAAGTTATTCAAAATTGCGGTTTACAATAATTGATTTTAATAACTAATAATAAGTAACACATGATCTGGATATGCGGTGGAACAGTACTGATTTCAAGCTCCTAGGTTCAATAGTGAGTTGTGAACATTTAAGACCATCATTTGCTTTAAAGTTATTAAGGTTGAAGCTGTTATGTGGTTAATATTTTAAATAACCATCATAAATTATTCCAGTATAAAATGAAGTACAAAACACTACTTGATTTGGTCATGGATTATTTAATGGTGCGTTATTAAAACTCAAAGTTAATAAAAACGTAGTGGTCATATAGCTTTTTCAAGTTTGATTTGTTGCTTTGAATATTGACTAGTAAAACGCCAATCAAATTTCATACTTTTTCAAATTCTATTCTGCAGTTTATAAATCAAGTTATTAATTAAAAGTTGTTTTGTCAGTTTAGTTAATTGCAAGCTATTTGATTTTATCTTTTGAACGGCTAATGAAAAACGAATTGTAACAATGCGGTTGGTATTTGACTAAACGTGATTATTGTACGTTCATAAATTCATTTAGATTGAAAATCCTATTAATGAATTATATTCATTGAAAAGCGTTGCGCTCTTTTGAGTTGTTTTTAAAACATCACTCTACCCCACCATTGTTTTGACCAAAGCACTTGCAATGCATTGTCCTAAAGTTACTGTGAACACCATCTCAAATAACCTTTATACACTTTACCATCAGCCCCATTCTCTCAAGACAATAAATAGTCTCCCAGAAAGGTTGGAACAGAAGATCTCCAGTCACAGTAGAGCACAAAAAATAAGCATAGGGATGTCACAGTGATGAAAAAGGCCTCTAACCATGAACATCAAGACTGACTTGACAGTGGCTGTATACATCTACTACTAGTGAGGAGGGACCGCTCAAAGGCAAGCAAAAGATCGTTGACCTCACCAAGATTAACAAACCCTATTAGAGTGCCACTGTGATTTTCATACAAGTCTTCCTTGATGTGCATTTCATCAAGAAGGATGATCACCAGCTTCTCCCATTCTTTACTTTTTATCCTGTTTCCATTAGTTGCTGGTCAACCTCTGGTGAGAAATCTGGCTTAGCATTCACTGCATGGAAATAGTCCTGTAAAGTCCGTTGTAAAGGAAGTCTGATGCAGCCTGACTATCTGAGAGTTTCATCGGCTTTACATAAGTGCAGCTGCAATTAAAGTTTTACCCACTTGTGCTTTAAAACTATTGTGGACTATATGTATGTTGTGCAAAAATATAGCAACAGGATCAGATATGTGGCCTTTGTTAATTGTCTCTTGAAGTTTATCTACTGAATTTCTCATACAAAAAACATTTCACTTACATCTACTTGACTATAATACATAATACTAGTTACATATTTACTGTAGTTAATAAATTACCTGTACATTATAAATTAAAAATATTTATAAACCCAAACTCTGCTAAATGAGTTCAGAACATATAATTTTGTTGCTGCCATCAGGCTGGATTTGCAGGCTGTGGCACAAGACGCTGTTCTTCAGCATTATTGGGGTTCAGGTTATTGCGAGGTTCATCTCTATCACGTTGCTTCCTTTTATAAATATAAATTACTGCCAATATTTGCAGTAGTAGTAGTAGGCCTCCTGACAGTACTATGAGTCCAATAGAGAGTGCATTAATAAGCCCTGCAGATAGAGGAAGAGGGAATAGACAGTCACAGAGAGCTATTTATAGAAGGAACACACGTAGAAATGAACAAAAACACACGTAGAAATGAACAAACATACGAGCTCAACTACAATACGTGATTGCAAAAGGGTTTGAGCTTATGCACGTTATCTTAGCCTTTGGATCACGTAGGCTCGATCAATTCGACGTTTTCATGTCGCCACGCGCCACCGTAAACTCCCAACTCGTTTACGCAACTGATGGAGACTGACGCAGTCCCGGTGTAACGGCTGTAACCTAGTGATGCTCACGTGACAAGCAACTTGCAAAATGTCAGGTCCACCTCCCGGATGGCCTGGGCTGTCGATTCGAGGGAGGGTGGGGCACTTGATGGGCAGTGTCTCGCAGTCATGGGGTTAAAATAGTAATGGCGGAGCAATCGGAAGAGAAATGAACGAAAACTTTCAAACGCCGTGGTTTTGTAACCGCTCATCACATCTCAAACGAAAAGGCGGATAAAATAGCGGGTGCAGTGATGTAAATGTGATGCAAATTTGAACGCGAAAAGGCATTCTTTCATCGAGATCCATTGAAATCTAACTGTTCTGGTTGTTTAATCATTCGGACCCCCCAGGGAGTAAATAAAAAACATTCGACAACAAAATGCAGTAGTAAAATGGTCCGGTAATATATGTAGTAAGTTTGAAGGACAGAGCTTTAAAGGTCGCAACGATACTGGAAAATGAATTGAAGAAATGTTAAAAATCACATAAGCCCAGTTTTCTCTTGCACTGCCCCATATATTCGCAGCGGGGTGTGGTTTGTGGGAGCCAGAACAGCGTGAATTTGTTGGGCCGTGCATATTGCTATTGTCAGGGAGACAGAACAATGGCAAACAGTGCAAGTAGGAGCCGTGGTGGATGCTGGAGTAGAGCCACAGACGCTATTGTTGTTTGTGCTAGCCAGATACCCTGACAGACTGCTACGTGGGGACAGCTGGGAACTAATATGGGACAGTTGACGCAAAAATGAGCCCTCGCGTAAAAGGATCACTTTTAAATGGCTGCATCTCCCGCATATCGACTTCCTAATCCATACATTAGAAGGATTCACCATTTCTATAGTTCATGTATTAAAATTTTGTTATTTGGATGGAATATGCAAAGGGCGTTACTTCTAGGGGGCTTATAACGTAAATATCATTCCGTCGGAGAATCCAAATCGCTTCAAAATCGGTACATACGTATAACAGTCATGCTGCTATTGATTTGTCCTGTTCGTTAATATTTACTTTAGGCTTTGCCGTTGCAACGATATAGCTGTGTAAAGTACGTGCACATTTTCCTGCTTGATTTCACACCAATGACACGCCTCCCATACAGTTGATGGCACGCGGATTAACTAAATAATTGGCGGGAATCAATCAACTATTTTCTGGAAGCTCATGAAAGAAAGGCTTGCGACAGGAACCACTATAAGAACAATCCTAAAAGTAAGAAGGCTTACCAAAAGCCTGCTATCATGATAAGCCTACGCCAGTAAAAGTGTCATCAAGAGCAGTCAAGTCTGTTGCCAGGACAATCCAGAGTCAGTAAAAAATAATAACTGAGCCCACATAGAGGTGGCCTAGGATTGCGTCCCCTCTCCCTCCACACCCCGGCTGCCTTCATCTCTTTACTATGCCGTTCTGACTCAGCCACCCCATCCCACTCCCATCTCACCAGCTCAATCACTTTATTCAACAACTGTGTTCCACTTTCTGAAGCTGTTTCAGTCCACTCTCTGCTGTCCAACCCACCTTCACAGCGACACCTTTCAGATGTAATACAAGACTCAGTTTGCTAGCCTTTACAACTCCATGTCCTGTACTAACAAAGCACGACTTCTCTCAGTGTCCTCCCCTCACGCCTCTGCCTGGCTCTCAGTCGTCCCTTTGGAAGTCATAGGACTTCACCTCAACCCATGTGAGCTCAACATTGCAGTCAAATGGTGGTTGGGTTTAAATCCTCATTCTGAAATTAATGCCATTCCTCAGACTTGCCCACTATGCCCAGAGAGCATGCTTGCTGGACCCATTGTGTCACCATAGTGTCACCTGCAAGCGTGGGGGGATGTGACTAACTGCCACAATCTGTTGCACAATGCAATCTATGACGCCTGCCGCCAGGCATCCCTTTCAGTTCGCTTGGAAGTAGATGGTAGTTTAGGTAAGGACATAGCCCTTACTCGTCCAGCTGATATACTGGTCTCTAATCCCAGTGTTACTGCTAGTGCTGCTTACGATATCACTGTTACTTCACCGCTTAATCCCCCAATTATTTCATAAGCGGGAACCTCAGCAGGTAGGGCAGCCAAAGCTGCAGAGGTGCGTAAACATTCCAAGTATGATGCTAAGTGCTCTGAACTAGGGTGGCTATGCACTCCCTTAACCGTAGAATCGTACAGAGCATGGGGAGCTGAAGCATGCAATACATTCTCCTTTATTGCTTCCCGGATTGCCATCACTACAAACAAACCAAAATCGATGATCCTGTCCAACTTGTATGGCAAACTTGGTATCATCCTCGTCCGGTCTAATGCTAAAGCCATACTGATGAGATCCCTGGTGCCAGCCACTGGAGATTGTTTCTCTGGGAACGTTGTGTTGCGTGATTAGTTAACATTATTATTGTGTGGAGTTTTATAAAATTGTTTATGTCTGTAATGTTTTTATTTAGTGGTAAAAGTATTACTACTTTAAACAATCTATAACAGAATTATATTCATCAAGCAAGGAAACAGCCAAACATGCATGTGGTTTACTTAAGCTCCATGTATAGGGGTTTCAGCCAAACACGTAGTGTTGCTTAAGCATCACAATGGTGTCAGCCAAACATGTGGTGTTGCTTAAGCACCACAGCATGCTGCTAGAGCTAACCTGGTGTTCCTCCTGTACAAAAGTCATTGCCTGGGGACTGGCTGTTACAGTTCCACCCTACATGTTGTAGATTCACACCAATGGATCCTATGTCGAATGCTGTAAAGAAACATGTGACTAAGATAACACATCATAAAACATTCTGAATGAGGAGAAGGAGGGGGGAGGGGGAGGAAGAGGAATTGCTCCCTATTGCATTAGGCATTTTAATGGTCTTACTGCACTGTATGAATACTGCATCTGATAGATCACACTTGTCACATGCTACAGAGGGTGGGTTATAGCAGCAGGAGAAACAGGACTGCACCCTGCTGTTACTGCAATTGCTTCCCTGAAACCAAGCCTTTGGATTAATATCTGAAGGATCTTTTCTGTGTAGATAATAATGGCAGCCTTTTTAAAAATAAGGAAGGACCTCTGTGCTGAAGTACTCACGTAACGTTCCTTCCGTAAGTAACTGCATTTGTGTAACCAAGTTGTCTGCATACTGTGTCAGCTGCGACCATTGTGAATGGTGAGGCAGTAAGAGTAGTGCCTGCTGTAATGTAACCCCAACTAAGGTCTGCTTTTATGTAGATCTGCACTGCTCCAAATGAGGTTACATTGGTGTAGAAAGGGCTGCGGTACAACCTCAGAGAATTGTCAATGGTAGGAAAAGTTTGATCTTTAGAAAGATGACGGGTGGTATTTTGTTTGTAGGTTTCCGGAATTGGTATGGCAGAAAGGAGAAAGGAAAGGGAGAAAATGTTAAATCAAATGACCTAAAAATAGATATGATTTACTGACCACATGTTATTTGCAAAAAATTGGCGCACGAAGATGATTGTGTATTGATTTGATCTTGGGTTACACATTGAAGTATGTGATTTGCATTTGGATTATTTTTGCAGCCCCACTCGTTGATCAGCCAAACTGGATCACTACTAGAGACACTGAAAGAGAATTATTGTGTTCAAGGTTACAACGTTAAATAGAAATAGATACTACACTTAGCTTGAAAATTATGCCATAAAAATGTTTTAAATAATTGGTGACTGACCTTATGCATGTGGAGTCTGTGTGACACTGACTCCTATGTGTATATTTTCCACCAGCCCCAATGTACCTTCTCCAAAAAAATGACTCATAAGTGCACATAAATGTAATGGATTGTTGGAATTGTACCTTTTAATGATCGATGTTATGCAGGAATAAATTTGTACCTCATTCCAAATAACATGTCGGAACCTACGCGAGTAGGTTCCATATAGGAATCCTGCAGTATCATGAATGTCATTATTAAAACGTCACTCACGTCCAGCGGGACATTTAAGAATCGGGTCACTTCGCTCCTAGTGACAATCGAGCGATATCAAAAAGGAGAACAGTTCTGCGCTGTATCTGTGTCACAAGACGGTGTACTTTTAGAGAACAAAAATACTCGTCCCCATCGTCCGTATCCAGTCCCACCTAAAATTTCTCCTCCGTCGTCTTCTTATTCTTCTTCTTATTCTTCTTCCTTCGTTTGTAAAGCACGCCAAGTGTACCAATCGCTTCAGGATGCGTCCGCAGGTTATCTTCGGGTGTCTGTTAGACACTAACTGTACGGGCAATTAACTACAGCGAATAGTACCTCATTTGGTATTCGGTTAAAAATACCCAATTACATCAGCTAGCTATTTTTAAATGCACAAATTTAATAATTGCCACGTGTGATGGGCGTGATTCAAATTCTTAGCACGCTGTGAAAGAGGTATACGCACTGAATCTAAGAGCATCTGAGGCCTTTTAGGGTCCCTACGGCTCCATGTATAAATGTCCAATCATATTGCCAAATGGTTGAGAAACGGAATGGAGCAGTGATATGCGATAACGTTATAGGAAGGCTCCTGACGAATATTCAAGGTATCATTTTCTGCATGACGCCTGTGCGTTATACTCTCAACTTAACTCTATCATTCGTTATGCAGCTTGAAATGAAAGCCAAAAACTACCATAAACGTAAGTACCCGACACTATCGCATGTAATTGGTTTGACCGAATTGATTTCTACAAGTAATAAAAACATTCTCTACACGAGAAGGTTGGTGGTATATAGAAATCAAAGGTGATGGTGGTGTAAAAAGCAAGGGAACAAGGCTTCTGATTGAAAAGGAAAAATGAAATAGACCTATATTAGCAGCATGTTGTCATACTTAAATGTGCGTGCTAATATAGGTCTATTCCTTTTCAATCAGAAGCCTTGTTCCCTTGCTTTTTACACCATCATCACCTTTGATTCCTATATACCACCAACCTTCTCGTGTAGAGAATGTTTTTATTACTTGTTTCCTAAATTTTTCTGGTGGATTTGGTATTGTATTAAGTTCTTGAAACGCATAGAATGAGGTAGCATAAACGTCAACTTGCGCGATCATGACAGGTTTATTTTAGAATCTGCAATTCTGTTGAGGTGTGTACCAAATATTGCACTAGTCCCCAGACTATCTCCATTGAGGAGCAGAGGATTGGCTATGGTTAAAAGCGAAGCCATATAATACATAGGATAAATGTACTCTAAGTAAACTGATCTCACGCTATAATCAGATAAACCATGTACCACAATACATGACCAAACTGACGTAAGCAACTTTGGCGTTATACACACATTTCAAACAGCGCATATTACTATAAAACGGAGAGACGCAGTGTCTACCGCTGTAACCTATTCCTTCCATTTTAGCGATATACCATGCATGCTCATAATTTATCAATCCAACATTTATCGATGCCGTAACGTATCTTTGGGTGGTCGTTATGTTGTTCCTTTCGATACCGCGCTTGACATACGCACGTTTGGCAGATCTGGCAGCATCTGGATCTTTCCACTTTTAGATGCTCGAGTGGAATCAGAATTGTCCTTGAGATTGTATGGTAAAACCAGCGAATTTGATAACGCTGGTTATTTTATACTGGTGCGTCATGAACATTATGATAGCTGATGTAATGTGCTATTTGTATATCAACACCAAATAAGGTACTACTAGCTAATTGCCCGATCGGTTAGGCGTCTAACAGACACCTGAAGATAACATGCGGACACATCCTGAAGCGATTGGTACACATGGCGTGCTTTACAAACGTTCCTGTCGTGAGTTATGTTATCCCGAAGGAAGAAGAAGTCGACGACGACGACGGAGGAGAAATTTTAGGTGGGGCTGGGTACGGACGGTGGGGACGAGTATTTTTGTTCTCTAAAAGTACACCGTCTTATGACACAGATATAACGCAGAACTGTTCTCCTTTTTGATATTGCTCGATTGACTAAGAGCGAAGTGACCCGCATCTTGGCTGTCCCGCTAGACGCGAGTGACGTTGTTTTAATGACATTCATGATACTGCAGGATTCCTATATGGAACCTACTCGCGTAGGTTCCGATACTATAGCGTCTTATATAGCATAACTTTCGAATTCTGTCGATGGAACTATATACGGGATCAGATACTACGGTATACAGTCTGCAGCAGATATATAGTCTCGTCCCCAGACCCATATTCCCAAGAGCTGCGGGTGGATTACATCACCGCTACGTGGAAAGTGGGTCTGGGAAATAAAAGAACGACGCACTTGTTCCGAGCGTCCCAAAACATTGGGACGGATGTGTATATACGTAATGACGCTGACGTAACCTAAACAATACATGAAAGTTGCTGATTACCTGATTTCAAGTGGAAGGTGTGGTTCAATTAGACATCGAAGTGGGAATGTGCGAGCAAGATACACGTATTGAGGAGGTTTTTTTTGCGTGCGGTTCAAAGGCTAGGATGAGCTAGGCTGGCGCACAACATGGACAAGGGCGCCATTGTGGGCGCACAACGTGGACAAGGATGCCATTGTGGGCGCACAACGTGGACAGCCATTGCATGTGGGCACACAACGTGGACAGCCATTGTGGGCGCACAACGTGGACATCCATTGTGGGCGCACAACGTGGACAGCCATTGTGGGCGCACAACGTGGACAAGGATGCCATTGTGGGCGCACAACGTGGAGAAGGGTGCCTTCGGTGCCATACTTTGCACCATATAAATGGTCACATGTGAGTGATTTGCACCCATGTGACTGGTTTATACGATACATGGCCATTTTCTCCCCTGAGGAATGCCCGGAACTGGAGCGATCTTTGCAGACGTATGGACTGGCCACACCCAAGGACTTCACCCTGCCTCCTCACAACCCTCTATGGAGAAACGTTCACAGCTTTCCAAGCGAGCAGTGAAGCAGATGGACCTATGAGAGAAAGGTGTATTAGGCGAGATGGTAGTGTGTGTTGTGCTGCTATGGTCATAAGCATAGTGTGCCATCCTGTAATCCTATTTAGTTGGCCGCTTCACATGAGGAGATAACACCAGTTCCTGAGCCTGATATGGATATAAGGAATCACATCCCGAGACTGCATCAGCGCTAGAGGGAGGAAAAGGTTGTGTGTAGGCACAATATGTGTGCAGCCTTAACTGTGTGTGTGTGTGTGTGTGTGTGTATGTGTGTGTGTGTGTGAATGTGTGGGTTATCCATAGGGGTAATAAAATGTTGTCATGGAGCTGTTCGTTATTGCACTTGGAGGAGTTGGAAAGGGTTAAAGTGACACACTGTTTCAGCTGTCTTCTCCAAACACTTCCACGGGCTGTGACACAGAAAGCATGTTCACAAGCTGATATTTGCATTACATATCTGCTGACTGCTTGAAAACAGCTAATACAGGCGTAACCTTCCGAGAACTCTTTCACTTCATCGGAATTTTTGCCTTGCTTACAAGCTAGTTCTGTAATATCCTGCCTGAAAACGGGAGAGGAGAGCACACCCAGTCCTCCGAAGCAGCACGGCCAAAAGCAACGATAGATAACACGCGTAGTGGAAATGATAGCGCTTATTGCGTTCTAATTGTGCGAGATTAGTTCTAAATTTAGATTGCCGTACTATTTTTGGACATAAACATTGAAGGACGCTCGGAACAAGTGCGTCGTTCTTATTTCCCAGACCCACTTTCCACGTAGCGGTGATGTAATCCACCCGCAGCTGTTGGGAATATGGGTCTGGGGACGAGACTAGCAGATATATGTGAAGCAAGAGGCTCCAACTAGAATGTGTCTCCCCCACACCACCGCCCTTACTGAAAAAAAAAACCCAGCAACAACTAGCCACTCGTACACCTACAGATATGCCAAACGAGTGCAATACAAGACGCGACAAGGTGTCAAGCGCGCTACTGAAAGGACCAACAAAGCCGACCACCCGAAGGTGCGTTACACCATGAATGTTAATTGAATCTGGACATAAATTATAGCATGTATAGTGTATCGCTAAAATGGAAGGAATATTTTATGCAACAGTTACAGCGGTAGATATTGCGTCTCTCTCCGTGCTGTTTGAAATGTGTGCACGCTGTTCGCTGACAACAATTTCGTAATAATGTTAATGTGTATTGTGGTGCATAATTTATATCTGATAATAGTGTCTAAGTTGCTGACGATGACGTATTGTGGCATGGTTTATCTGATAATTGCGTGAGATCAGTGGGTACATGTAATCTTTGTCTGATGTATTATATGGCTTCGCTTGCCTGTGGAGGATTTGTTTTAACTAACGGTTGTTTAAATCCCCTGTTCCAGGTCCAGGTCCAGGAGTCGCTCCACCTGCTCCACATCCAGGTCAAGGCGTGGTTCCATGTCCAGCTGCAGGATTAGCTCCACCTGCTCTACCTGGTGTGTATCCTGGATACAGAAGTATACATCCTAGTCCAGAATATACAGCAGTATATCCTGATCCAGGATATACAAGATGACACGCTCCTGGGTTTTATTAGCTATGAATGAAATACTTGTACTTATTGTTTACATAGTATAATACTGTGTGTTTTAATGGTAGACCCACACCTTAACAAAATTGCATGGCCACGAGATTCTAAAATAAAACTGTCATTTGACATTCTTGCTACATGGTACATAAGTTTCAAGAACTAAATACAATACTAAATCCACCAAAAAATGTAGGAAACAAGTGATAAAAACATTCTCTATGCGAGAAGGTTGGTGGTATATAGGAATCAAAGGCGGCGGTGGTGTAAAAAGCAAGGGAACAAGGATTGTGATTGAAAAGGAAAAATAAAATAGACCTATATTAGCACACACAGTTAAACATGACGACATGCTGCTAATATAGGTCTATTTCATTTTTCCTTTTCAATCACAATCCTTGTTCCCTTGCTTTTTACACCACCACAGCCTTTGATTCCTATATACCACAAACCTTCTACTCACATAGAGAATGTTTTTATCACTTGTCATCATTGTATAGCTCCTATTAAGATGCATGTTGGATGTCTTGTACCATATATATCTGGCATGCTATTCACCGACATACGGTAGGTCACACGGTCACACCTACGCTTTATGAATAGTTACCAGTTTAGCACGATATAAAGCGAATCTCATCATGAGATTCGCTGTAAAGTAATGAAGGGCGGCAGCTACAAGGCTGATCCAGAAAAGGAGTATGAGTGCGTCAGCTACGAGCTAGGCTAATCCAGAAAGAAGGTCTATGAGCACGACAGCTACGAGGTTGATCCAGAAAAGAAGAAGGCCTATGAACTATGAGCAGTCGAGGCTGAACCAGAAAAGTAGAAGACCTATGAGCGCGACAGCCAGAGTCCAGAAAATTATTGGTAATGATTATTTATTTATTTATTTACTTTATAGACTAAAAGTCTACCTAGGCAGTTGCTGGTGGCTCCGCCGGCTATGTACATGACGGTATAAAAAAACTGTCCAATTTGCTAAGCATTTTCAATACGAGACCAGGATGTCCAGTCGCAAAGTTGCTCCAAAGATGACGCATTGCCGTAGGGTCTTAGAACTACCAACAGAACTACCATCTGATAAAAAAGGTAAGATCAATAGCATCATAGATTATAGAATACAGGGATTGGAAACGGTAAAGATTACGGGATTCGTCCGCATTTCACGATTCCGTAAAATATGTACCCTGGCCAGGGCACTTTTGTGAGCTTTGCCGAGAAAATAGTCGGTACATTTGAGAAACTTGTGCCCGATCCGGCTATCCAAAAGGTTAACAATAAGAAGAGGCATTTGTGGAGCAATTCCATTCAATACGGATATATATCTGAGCTTCGACCCAAACGAACTTGCGAGCCATTTGCTCCTACAACACATGCACAACACATAAGAAATTTTGATCACGCCACTCAATATGCATCTCTGATTCAATATATGTCCTCAAATATTCTAGAACCCTGATCACTTTTCAGGGAAAAGTACACAAAAAGTAAGTTTTTTGGATATCGGTATATGACATATATTTACGATTTACAATGCCAGAACCCTTCGTAGGGACTCCAGAACGTTACTACGCCACACTACCAAGTACG
Source organism: Eunapius fragilis (assembly GCA_963681505.1). Classification (NCBI taxonomy): domain Eukaryota; kingdom Metazoa; phylum Porifera; class Demospongiae; order Spongillida; family Spongillidae; genus Eunapius; species Eunapius fragilis. Next base: position 4,869,310 of record OY811986.1, on the reverse strand, counting down.
TAATATTATCTGTATGGGAACTCGCAGAATGTTTCCTGTGTCCAGGAAAATCCCGCAAGCTACGATCGATCGCTCGCTGGCTCAACTGAAACTCTGTAAAAAGAATAGTTAAAAGATTCTTTGATGTCAAAGAGGCTGTCCTCACACAGTTATAGGCTAAAAAACACCGAAAGAAGCTCTCTACAGAAGGATGTTTAACAGCTCACACGCCGACCAAAGGATTCGATGCGAAGCACGGTCATTAACGGAACGTGACGTCACAATGTGTATATATCCGTTTTCAATCCCTGTATTCTTAATGGCTTTCATTTATCAATGCGTGCGTGGGTTCACGCGTTTTAGAAGCACGTCACGTGAGAGCATATTTCTTATGCACAAAACCATGAATCTCATTTATTTACTTTAAATTGGAATAGGAACGGTATTCCTCCAGTATTTGTATTTTGTAGGCATGGGAGGAATATAACCGTTTATTCCAAATCAACGCATTAACATGACTTCATCGTTTTGTGCATTGGAATCAATGTACAACCAATCCCTTAATATATTGTAGCCGATTGTACCATACATGTAGTTGCAGCCTCAGGTATCTGGTGTATTTGATATTGTTGGATGAAAACTTCCCACATCATAATAGTCAACAAGGGTGTGTGCACCAAGTTATAAACGATTTTTAAAATGAAATAGTCTTTGGTATTAAATGCCGTGTCTAGCATTAAGTCTACACATAAAACCACTAAAAACTACAGCTATAACACTAATGTTTATCTTACTATCATAAGTCCAAAATAATGTCATTAAACGCAGATGATGGCAGGTATGGAGAATAACTCCAGCATTGGCCCGTACCAAAATCATGCTGAGACGACCATAGAGGGTGGCCAGAGCTCTTGACTTGGTGGAATTAATCCGGATAGCCAGTTGTGATGCCACAGTTGAAAACACCTCAATGGCTTCTTTAGTGAGATTTTATTATTATTATTATTATTATTTATTTGTATTATGTATTCTGATTACAAGAGAATACATGAAAGGAATAGCCCTCGCCCTCTGAATGCAGAAACCTAGCATGGGATAGCAAGGCTCTGGCATTGCAGCAAATTAGGGTGAGGTTCAGTCTCTGGTATATGTTTGAAATGGCCTTTGACTTGCTGTACTGCAACTGCAAAGCCAGATGGGCAGCTAGTCTAGAAATGGAATCCTGAGCGTCCGCACCCCAACAACCATACGTCTCTACTGCCAAGGGTATGCAGATCCAACCCAACTCTGTGCACTTGGCATCATTGGCATTGTGCTTGCGCACTTCAGCCTTTCCAGCTGCTGACCCACTTCTGGCTCCCGCTTCATTCAATGTAGTGGAGTTAAGTGGAGAGACCACTGTTAGGTCAAAAGCAGCTGGCTTCCCAATCATCCAGTTGGGCACTAGGATGTCTGCCGGCCTACTGAGCGATCTTTCACCCCCATACCCATGACCTACCTCAAGCTGACCACCCAGCCTTGCCCTGTGACAAAACGGGGCAAAAACATCTCTTAAGCTGTTGTGGCGCAACACCACATCACCACCCTCTTTGCACGTCACAGCATGATGCCCAAGAGGATCCAGCTGGTGGTCAGGGCAGTAAGGGCAACATAGCTGTGATGATGTGTCCACCCCAAGCCACCATTTTAAAGCAACCTGCATGGAATTCGTCTGGATACAAGCTAAGATTAAGACCACTTGATGGAATTACAGCTAGCCATGAAGAAGCATGACACGATGCAACTGAAAGAAGACGAGCCCAGTTGGCCAGGGTGGAGATGAGGCACAGCTGGTCAAATTGATGGTCATCAATTCTGGATGATAAGTCTTTTCTTAAACAGGGCTGCTCTGTTGGCATCTCGCTGGAGGGAAAAAATAAATCTATTCATTGTACCACTATGCAATGTGAGGTCGATTACCGTGGTACGGCTACGTCAACAAAGCCCTGTCGCCCACACTAACATAAAACATTTCATTATTGTAACGGCAAATTAAGTCAACCATAATTGGTTCGCCGCTACCGTAATGAATATGTTTTACGTAGTGTGGAGGCATGGCTTTGTTGACATAGCCATACCACGGAAATCGACCTCAAATTGCATTGTGGTACAGTAGCGGCTCACGTATAAGGAAAACCACGCACCCGCGTATAACGAAAAAGAATTAAATTCATCTGGAAAAAAAGTAAGCTGTTACACCCATGTAGTGTTCTTAAGCCAACCCTCCGGATTGCTACTGCTACTCCACATAACGAAATTCAATGTCAATGAATTTGCAACTTGTTAACGTTGCTACCCCTACGCCCCCTGAGAAAAGAAACTGTCCCGTATCTGAACGAGCGCATCTGCGTAACCATGAACGCTTCCTTCAACAATTCAAGCGTTCAGGGTACGGAGATGCGTCCTTCAACAGTTCAAGCGTTCAGGGTACGGAGATGCGTTTGTTTAAACACGAAACAGATTTTTTTTCCCCAAACGGGAGGGGGGGGGGGATGACATTTGCTGAATGCCAACTATCGCGAATTGCCCTCCCTCCCTCCCCCCCCCCCCCCCCCCTCCCCCCCTCCCGTTTGGGGAAAAAAAATCTGTTTCGTGTTTAAACAAACGCATCTCCGTACCCTGAACGCTTGAACTGTTGAAGGACGCATCTCCGTACCCTGAACGCTTGAATTGTTGAAGGAAGCGTTCATGGTTACGCAGATGCGCTCGTTCAGATACGGGACAGTTTCTTTTCTCAGGGGGCGGAGGGGTAGCAACGTTAACAAGTTGCAAATTCATTGACATTGAATTTCGTTATGTGGAGTAGCAGTAGCAATCCGGAGGGTTGGCTTAAGAACACTACATGGGTGTAACAGCTTACTTTTTTTCCAGATGAATGTAATTATTTTTCGTTATACGCGGGTGCGTGGTTTTCCTTATACGTGAGCCGCTACTGTACAATATTTTTTCGCTCTGGCGAGGTGACATTTTCCGCAGCCCCTGGAACAGAATAGACAGCATTGATTGGACTATAATGTAGCCTTGCAAGTGTAAGGAATAATGTGGCAGCGCTAGCTACCCTGTTGAATGATGGGCTTGCCAAAAACCTTTGACTAGTACCTCGAACATAGCTCTCATCGCGGAAACGGATCGCTTCATCCACACTTATGATGGATACATGCATGGATACACATGGGCAGTAGCGGATCTATGGTTGGGACCTTCGATAATATTCTCATAACAGGAAATTAGCCAATCTGCATTGATAGTTGTGAATAAAATAATAACCCCTCTTTATCTGCCACGCCCCCTTCGTACGTCCGCCCCTGCATGGGATCTGCCCTGATTTTCCCACACCCTACTTTCACACACCCTACATCACAACGGGCAAGGCCCTTGTTTTACAACGAAAGTGGTTTTTAAATAATGCGACGAAACCGAAGAAATGGCTGTGTTTTGTGCGTACAAAGCCATCTGCTCCCTCGCACGCAGGGTTGTTTTATTTTCAACGAGTTTTCATCTCGTTCACTAGAAATAATCAGCAACAGCGTAGATTGCAAAAAAACCGTAACCCTCCCCCCCCCCCCCCCCGCCCCAAAACCCTGCATCCGCGTCCTGGGTAGACGTATTTACCTCCATTTTGCTTTGGTTGCCGTCGCGATCGAAGGATTTGTTGCGACCCCAATGTAGCCCAACTGTCTGCATATGACGTTGGCCGTTGCCGCATAGTTATTCACTGGTTCGCAGACCGTCCCCCAAGCGGCCGTCCCATCGCGCAGGTCCAGGTACAGCTTTACAAATCCATCTGCAGGCGACGAACCGTTCTCAAGTTTGACATCACCCGATTGCCAGGTTGGTAGGACAAATGGATTCACTGTTGGTGCCTCGGTACAGTTCATCGCTATAAAAATAAAGGATGAATACAAAATGTTAAATAAATCTGCGTCTGTATCGTGCTTTCTTACGTTGAGCCTGCATAAGGATTACGAGGAAGAACAACTGCAGCAGCATCGTAGTCTTCTCGGCCCCAGTCCCAACGAACGCAGCTGCTACCCGTGGCAACAAATTCATGCCCCGAGGAATAGACTTTGTCAATGCAAATGCTGCCTCCTCGAGAAAATTTGTCCGCACAGTTTACCCAGACACTGATATCAACATTTTCCTCCGGCAAATTGCACATGATATTCATTTTCACCAACTAGGGTGTGTAACCGATTTTCAGGTTTTGTAGGTTTATCGCGATTACCTATTCGGTCGACTATGCACTTAGTAGAATAGCAGGTTACCGATTTCAGAATTATCTTTAGTCGAAATAACCGATTCTGTTTTTCTTAGTCACGATTAGTCGATATTCGTTTCCTTCATATGCAGAAATAGTTAACAAATCGATCACCCCTTTTTATATGCACAGCAAAGTTTTTATTCGTACACCATATGTGAATGATGTGATTATATGTTGAACTTCTGCATGAGTCCTTGGTGCTGTAAACATTCTATTGTAACGGGTTACTGCCCGGTATAATATGGTTTGGATCCTTTATGTCACCACGCCTTAACATGCAACTACTGTAACAGGGGATGTCACAGTTAGTAAAGTTGATATCATCCAAATCCTAGCTACTTTGGAAAAGGGAACAAGTACTGTCGGTTGCTCACATAGCAAAATTTCGCCAGAGCTGGCAAGAAAGTTGATGCAGGGGCGGCGGAAGGTATTTTTAATATAGTGTGGGGGGGGAGGGGGGGCGGGTAAGGCTATGAATATATAATGAGTGGGCGTGGTATATAACTTTTGCAAATGCGCAAATGAACGGCTACTGTAATGGTCACACTGACAGTCAGTCCAAATTTGTTCGTCGTGTTTTTATACCTTGTACTAAACAGTTAGTGAAAGCTTTCAAGTCAAGTTGGTTAAATGAAGTCATGAATAATAATTCTGCCCTGTAAAGTTGGGGGAGTAAACCCCCCCCCCCCCCCCCCCCCCCCGTTCCGCCACCGCTGTGATGACAGTAGAAATAAGTAAATTAAGGTTTCCCAGCACACACATTCGCATACATTCACTGCATGAGTACATATGTTCCATGGATCCATAAATCAAATTCAGTGATGCTGTTATGTTACATATACGATCCTCCCTCCTCACCCCTTCTACATATCCCATGACTTCATATCACAGATTGTGCCAGCGTTGCTCGTGCACATGGCTACTCAAATAGACTGACAACGACAAACACCAAACTGTCTCATCGGCTTTCTGTCAAGGAAACTCCAAAACTGAACAAGACATAACAAACACATACACACCAGGGGAAAAAAGTACATACCACTTGTGCAAACGCTTAGACTGACTCAGTCCGGAAATCCATTCCTACATATACCCCCCATGTGGGCCACACCCTCACGTGATTTGTATCACACCTACACAGCTTACTAAGGGAGCATAGTTTCCGTCTAATTCACTATGTTCAACTAACGAAAACAAATATCTCCCTCCTCACCCCTTCTACAAATCCCATGATCTCATATCACAGATTGTGCCAGCGTTGCTCGTGCACATGGCAAATAGACAAACAAAGAACGGGGGTAACCAATACTTAGCTAGTTGTCAAACTAATTCCTAACGACAAACTACAAACAAACTCTTAAATGCTCATACCCCCAGCCTGCTATCTAGAGAGTCCTTAACATAACCATCTTTCGCAGTCTCTGATTTCCATCGACCATGCCGCTTAAACAGTCTATCAGGAATGCCTGCATTAGCTGCTGCAGTAGCCCCACCTGCTCTAAGACTGTGCATGCCAAAAAGCTTTGGGTCCCATCCCATCTGTGTTATCTTAGCCAACAGGAGTTCCCTTAACCTAGAATATGATAACCCTCCATTGGCCCGCAACTGCTCGCCATCCTTAGCACTCCCAATACCCCTAAATAGCTTAGCATCTGAAGTGAAGTCAATCTTAGCTATACTGCAATACCTCTGCATCATGTCAACAGTACATGTCAATGCTCCCGAACGAGCAATAACCAAACTAGCACCTTCCCTCAACTGGTCTGTCTTGCTAGAATATATTTTTACCACCATGCCCTCATCATTAAACACAATGTCCTTACAATGTAACTTTACCAGCTCATCACAGCGCATAAAACCTGCAAAGGCCAACAGGCACACTGCCAACAGTCTGACCTCTGTCTATGATGGGGTTAGTCCAACTGAGAGTACTCCACCATCAATTTTAACATCTCAGCCGTAATGGGCTCTTTACGCTTTTTTGGCTTTTCCAACAACCACCTCAAACCCTGAGCTGTCTCCTGTACCAGTGGTGACTCCCCCACAGGTGGAAGACCTGCCACACGATGCATCCAAGCCAGGGCATGCAATGCCTCTTCAATTGCAGCTTTAGACCCAGTTGACTCACTTAAGTGTGTTAGGTGCCATGCTAAGTGGATCAATTGTACAGGGAAACCTGGTACTCCTTGTCTTGCATCTGCCCAACACTTCCATCACTGAAATGCCCCAAGATACTTCCTTGTAGTTCCATCTGCACGACTGCTTAGAACGATTGCAGGTAGACCTGCAGCCAGGCGTCGAAGCTCTGGGTCTTCCAGGTTACTCAGTAGTGGCCAGACCCCTGCAGAACAGATGTCTGTGGGAAAAACCAAAATTCCAGTTACAACATATACATACAGTAGATCGGGTTGATCAACCAACATCAACCAACACTGGCCAACAACCCAACAGACACACGGCTCTCTTGGCTGAGGTCTAGTCAACATCTCTGGTTGACAACAGGCCAACTGGCCAACAGACACACAGCTCTCTTGACTGAGGTCTAGTCAACATCTCTGGTTGACAACAGGCCAACTGGTCTAAACTCAAAACTCCAGTCTAAGGGCCAATACCGCTGTATTAGGCAATGCTCCGTTGAATATAACTGATCCTGACTTGCCAGGATGAAACATGTTAAATTTCAACGGCAACGACAGGTTTCAACGGCAACGACAGGCCGTCTACTACAAAATCAGATCAGTGTACACCATCACAACACAACATAGGCCAAAAGGGGGCTGACTCCCATGCCGGCACTAGCATGGTACCTTGGGCCCTGCATGCCTCAGCATGTCTTAACACCCTAGGAATAAGCACAGGTGGTGGGCACCACCAATTGTTTTCACCCGACCAATCAATTGTAAAGGCATCTACTGCTTCTGCATCTTTGCAAGCAAAACGTGAGTTAAGTCGTGGTAGCTGTGCATTATGCTGACTAGCAAACCTGTCCACCGTGTGAGGACCCCAAACATTATCTAACCAGGTAAACAGGTTACGTTCCAACTGCCAATCATCAGCATCGACTATGCAAATGACATAATCTGCCAAATCATTTTCCTTACAAGGGATCCATTCAGGCTCAAGATGAATACCATGACTGACACACAAGCTAAATACTTTTAGCACTTCTAACTGCAAATGCTCCTTTCGACTACCAACTAGCAACAAACGTGCAACATTTTGGATGTCGGTATATCAGCGTACCCTGCAATTTTGCAGCCTGTTTGCTATTGCCTCAAGCACTCTGTGCACTGCCACCAGCTCCTGCCATTTTGAACTTTGCTGAGCCTCTTCAGGCAACCAGTTCCCATGTGCAGTATGCATACCATGCTCTACAGTGTACCCACCATACCCCACATCACTAGCATCTGAAAACACAACATGGACAGCACCAGGACTGTGCCAGATAGGAAATGCATTGTAACTAACTAAGGACTCTGCCCAAAACTTAAGCTCAACCTTAGCTTCCAGAGATGGGTGCAACCCATCACACCATGCAAACCTGGTTTGAAGCAACTCAGCCTGGTCACTGGGCCTAAGGCAAGGTTCATTGATGTAATCTTTCCAACTAGGCTGGCTAATTGTTTAGCCTTATTACATTTCTTTCCTACCAACGACTGAAGCATGTTTTGTAATGCAATAATCTTCTTATCAGGCACTGTGATACAACCAACTAAGAGGTCTACATTAAAGCCTAACCACTGCACCATCTGTGAAGGTGACCAGAATGATTTTGCTTCATTCGCTACAAAACCTGCCTGATGAAGTGTGTCCTGCACCAGGCCACTGGTCCTCAATGCCTGCTGCTCACTTTCTACCATCATCCAAGTACACAACTATTTGTATACCTTTACTGTGCCGCCAACGCACTAATGGATGCATTATTTTAGTAAATGCATAAGGTGCAGATGACAACCCAAATGGCAAGACAGTGAACACGTAATGATCAGACCTCCATGCAAAACCCAAATACGTGCGATGATGTGGCATAATTTCAATATGATGATAACCAGCCTTAAGTTCAAATGTAAACATCCACTCACCTGGATAAAACAGCATCAACGCAACTCGAAGGTCTTCATACTTAAATTTCTGCTTCCACAGGCACTGGTTCATGTGTCGCAGGTTGACTACTGACCTTTTTTTGCCCACCCCATTGCACACCACTGACAAAGGACTACAAACTCTAGGGGTATCAACCACCCTCTCAATGTAACCTCCTCCCAACAATTCTGAAACTGCTATATCCACAAACTCAGCTTCATTTAGTGCTGATTGTTGGTTGGGTCATGTGCAAACTGTTGGCTCCATCAATAGAGGCAGAATGTAACCATTCGTGACAGTATCTAATACCCATGAGGGAGCACGCAATTCCTCACGCCAAAATTATACACACTCCCTTAGACTACCCTTAACTGTATTACCACTGATCTGGGCAGGTTAAACTCCCCATGCACACCTGAGATGGTATCCAAATCCAATTCTTCATCCATCTCACCTTCTCCATCAACAATTTCACAGGAATCCTCCACACCTTGACATGCGATGAATTCACCACTAGCGCCCTTATTAGCACCAATGCACATGTTTGTACAAGTGGCTGCTATACCTTTCTCACTACACAAGTTTAACATTCCCATATTTGGAGGATACATGGTGGTTGATGTGGACCGCTTTGGGCACTCTCTTCTCATGTGCCCTGGCTCCCCACAGGTGAAGCATGAGACGGTTGACACGGCCGCGCCCTTCAAACGCGGCCTCACCACAGGAAGTGCCAATGGCTATTTTAACTGCCCTCTCCCCACGGGCTGCAATGTGCTGCTGTCACCTCTCCCGTAACCACGGCCCCATCCAAGCCCTTCGGCCTTTCGCTTCCGAGCGATCTTCCTTCCAGTGGCCATGCAGCTCCACACGCTCTATTCTTTTCTCGTCTCCGGAGTCCTCCACCAGGTCATCTTCCACGTACTCCTCCACCAGGTCATCCTCCACGTACTCCTCCACCAGGTCATCCTCCACGTACTCCTCCACGTACTCCTCCACCACAGCCCACCCCCATTCGGAGCGATTGGCCAACTTTAACAGCTTCTGCCTGCGGGCTATTAATGACATACCTTCCTCGGCTGCGCAATTTGCTTTCTGCAGCCCTAGCTTTCCCCTTTCTCCCAGATCGTCGGCATTCACTTTTTTCAGCCCGGCAGACAGCTCCACAAAAGCGTCTTTGACGTCTTGATTGAAATGGAACTGATTTTCATTCCCTTTTCTCTTAAACGTGTAAGGGTCCCGGCGGCCACTAGATCTGGCGAGGTTCTGAGAGTCTCCTCCTGCGCCGACCGCATCGCTTCCTGACCATCTCGAAGCTTCCACACCTCGCTCAGGAGTAGAGTCACTGCCTTTTCTGTTCCCATGTCAGAGATAAGTCCAAGAGAAAAAGTACGTAGCCACTTGTGCAAAACGCTTAAGACTGACTCAGTCCGGATATCCATTCCTACATATACCCTCCATGTGGGACCACACCCTCACGTGATTTGTATCACACCTACAGAGCTTACGGAGGGAGCATAGTTTCCGTCTAATCATAGATATTAGAATATCTATGGTCTAATTCACTATGTTCAACCGACGAAAACATATATATACTTGCACCATCTATATCCCATCACATTCTCCCAAATTGTCACATGCACACACAAACACCATGCTTAACACATTTCACACCTCATGTTCTTCACAATGTTATATTCAAAAATGCCACATGTACTAATAAGACAGGACCACATACACTATGCTCCCATGCGTGTCTGTGTGTGTGTGCCCATTAAACTATATATACTGCTCGATTCACCCTTTACCTATGATGTTTAAAAAAATGACATTCATCATACTATATGGAACCTACTCTCACAGCAGAGGCAGGAACCTAGCTCAACATGAGCGCGCGTATACTGCACTATCAGCTGTGCACTATGCCAAACAGAAAGGTTCTATTTAACGCTGTACTACAACCACCTATAATGCAATATTAGCTAAATCAGCTTCCCTAGAGTAAATTCCCAGCGGTAGATGGTTGGGTAATCGTATTGTTTTATTTCTTTACCAATTTGTCCCATTACCTGCTGCACGGTCATCTAGACAGGAGAAAACCTTTAGCAAAGGGCATAAAGATAACCGATTGTCATGTTTATGGTCGCACACGATGCAGGGTGCAGAGAGCAGCATGTACCAAAGAGGGAACAGTGTGGGGTGTGGTCTACCCCATGCACACATCCCATCACCTGTTCTCTGCAGGGGAGGACCATATGGGAGTGGTCAGGAATGCCAAGCGAATGAGACCAAGTTCTGCATCCAGTGATCAAAATGGTGTTATTGTAAGGGTGCTAGGGTCAGTGTGAAGTCTCCGTGTAGGAACCTACGCGGCATATAGGAATCCTGCAGTATCATGAAGTCATTAAAAAACGTCACTCGCGTCTAGCGGGACAGCCAAGAGTCGGGTCACTTCGCTCTTAGTGGCAATCGAGCAATATCAAAAAGGAGAACAGTTCTGCGTTATATCTGTGTCATAAGACGGTACACTTTTAGAGAACAAAAATACTCGTCCCCATCGTCCGTACCCAGTCCCACCTTAAATTTCTCCTCCGTCGTTGTCGTCGTCGTCGTCGTGTTCTTGTTCTTCTTTCTTTCTTTCTTTCTTTCTTTCTTCTTCTTCTTCTTCTTCT
>OY811986.1:4803422-4858079 GCA_963681505.1 Eunapius fragilis | reverse complement strand
GAGCATGCATGGTATATCGCTAAAATGGAAGGAATACACTGTTTAAAAAAAAGGGCCCGAGGGGTGTTACAGCCCATGGGGTGCTATGATAACACACTAGGGTGTTCTGCTTACACCTATGGGTGTTGGCAGACTACGCGAGAGTGTTAGCACCGTACCCCACCAATAATGTATGAAGCGCCGTTTGGGACAAAATTCACATTTTTCTGTCGATGCGATACTTTTTTATCGATGTGTACTCTATCAATCGTAGCGACCGCTTTTCCTATCTCATCGATCGATCTTATCTTCGATCTGGTAATAATTTGTCGTAGCTGTATGTATGTGCATATGTTTGTGGGCATGGTGTGTGTGTGCGCAGTGTGCGTTCGCATGTGTGATCAAAGCATGTGAGTTTGTGTGTGTGTGTGTGTGTGTGTGTGTGTGTTTGTGTGTGTGTAGGTGCCCCTCCCCTCCCCTTGGTAAAACTGATCCTTTGCTAGTCACCATATCCAGAAATGCGCGGTCAAAGGGAATTGACAATTGTTGCGGTTTGTACATTCGCGTATACTTCCGGATAACTCCCATAGAAAATGAACGGCGTTTATAAACTTGATTGCTATTTAATAACGTAATAAGGTACAACTTTTGTGGCTATCAATATTGTTTCAGATACGTACGATCTTGATTTAGCTCAACAAAAAACAACCGCTTTGTATTGAAAATTGTTGTAGTTTTTGTGAAAACAGCACTTTCCATAGAGATGTATGGAAAATCAACTTTTTCGCACCTAATTAATGTATTCTGCAGCTCATAATTATTACACCAGTTTAGATTTAGATTTTGTGGGCCCCCAGAATAAGAGATCATGCAGTTCTATTATTTTTAGAGATATTTTAAAAATTTTACCAAGTATAGATTTCGGCCATTTGAATTTTAAATTGTTTTGGGTAGGATACAATTAGCCATCTTATTAAGTGTTTTATAATGTAGCTTCCATGGATACAGATACATGGCTAAATGCAAATTAGTTAATTAACAGGAACGTTGGCTTATTGAATAGGTTACTTGTCTAGTGCAAATGATGTCATGGGGCCTGTTCACCAAGGACTACAACATTAGTCGTTGACTGTACCATGTGAGAATTCATCCACTTCTTGTGTGCGCGCGAGATCTGGAGTGGCCTAAGCATTCATGTAGTTTAGCTCCATCATTATTCATAACCGCTGTAAGGATTCTGGTCAGAATTGACTAGGGCTTATGTTATGAAATTATTACAGTGAATCCGTTGAAATCTGGTCTAGTATTTGAACCACATAACGTGCAAACCAGCTCGTGGGCATACCCAACGTCGACAATAGCCACAGCCCCTTCCCTACACGTGTATTCCATCATGGCGACCGTGTACGACAAACACTTCAACAATACTAATTGGACTCACCTCTAGAACGGGCGTTGGATTTCTCTAGCTATTGATCTTTATATTATCTCTGATCAAGCTGCCGATCGCCGCACGCAGCCTTAGTATCACATGCGAAAGCACTATCACGTGACTGGTAACCACGCCTCTCATTACCCGTGACATTTTTACGCATCTGAGCGCGATCTTCGACCAATCATTCAGTGTAAGGGGGATAAGTACATAGGCTTCACTTAGGGTTAGGGTTAGAAAATGGGGGGGGGGGGTGGGGGGGTGGGTGTTAGTTGGGTGTGTCATGCTAGGATAGGGGGGTAAAGCCAATGAACTTATCCCCCTGACACTGAACCTAAACTAGGCCCAGCTAGAACGAGAATTTACAAGAGGAGTGTGGACCAGTACGGGCGAAGAATGAAACACTCATTACTGTAAGTGTTCATGTGGGCCTGGCAACGAGACTACACCTGTGCAGCTTGTTAATTACTTGTTAATAAATATTAAACTAAAGCACGCTATCTACGTAGATAGCCTCGTCCCCAGGCCGTCAATTAAAGTTTGGGGAAAAACTTTAATTGACGGCCTGGGGACGAGGCTAGACCGTAGAATACTTGACCAGATTTCAACGGATTCACTGTAATTATATTCATAACATAACCCTAGTCAATTCTGACCAGAATCCTTACAGCGGTTATGAATAATGATGGAAGGTAAACTACATGAATGCCGTGGCCTATGTGTGTGAGTGCGTGTGCGTGTGTGTGCGTGCGCGCGCGCGCTCACACACACATACACGCACACGACTCAAACTATGCATGCAGAGAAAAAAAGAGGAAGGATTCATAGCCATTCGCACAACGCCCCGCGCGCGTTCGTGTGATTGTAACACGTGTGTGTGTGTGTGTGTGTGTGTGTGCGCGCGCGCGTGTATGAATCTATGTATTTATATATGTATATGTGTATGTATCGACGATCTATTTACATTTGTATGTCTGAGTACGTGTATGTATGTGCTTGTGTATAGAATTTTGATTTCAAATTGAACTCTTGGGATATAAAGCCGTCCCATATGTGTAGATAACATCTGAATGGAGAGAAAATGTATCCAACGAAAGTGGGAGAATACAGTTTAAAGTGATACATAAATTTAACTCCTTCAACAATTCAGGAGCCCTTTGCTGCTGGCAGGTGAATGCCACGAATTCATTAAAGAAAAACTAATTGTTCGTTAAAAACCAGAACACTATAAGGTGCGTGCATGTGTGTGTGTATGTGTGTGAATGTACTGTGTTGTGTGTGTGTATGTATGTGTGTGTGGGGGGGGGGGGGGGGGGATAAATTGGCCTGAAGTCATTGTGTCTAAATTCATATCCATATCTAATAGGTTTCTATTCAACCCTGTGCAAAGTTTCACCAATACCAATGGATCTAATGTTCAGGACATTAGAGCCACAAGTGGGTGGTTAGTCATCAATAGCTTGATTTCCCCATTCTATACAAAAGAATTTTCAAGTCTACAGGTCAGTGCAGCAGCTGCTTCTCTCAGACAATAGCTCTGGATTCAATATCCGATGCCATTGAATGGCATCACTCCACTAGGTCCAGCTGCACCTCTACAATGACATGCCACTTGTTCAACATGAGCTGCAGTTACATCATATGTCAACCAGATGTGGTAATGGATAACAGTGTAAAAATGCATCAGGGTTGAGCTTGCCGGGTGGTGGGTGCTTCTCTTTGAGAACATCTAAAACTATTTTCCCTTGTTTTAGATCAATATCAGTAGGCTCAAGTAAGCAGTTCTATACTTACGATCCAACGGTGGCATCCTTGATTTTACCACAATCTTTATAGCAGTGTGCGTAGTTTTAAGTAGTTCGTAGTTTTAAGTTGTTCATAGTTTTAAGTTGTTCATAGTTTTAAGTTGTTTTGCTGAGTTGTTGTAAAATAACTTATACGAGTAACACTCTGGGAAGAGGATCACATATCAAAATGCCTCCCAATATCTTTTGACAACAACTTTCAATTGCTATTCAAAGGGGAAATGCTGCCTCAATATTGGGGTGTATGCCTAGCTAGTTTAGATTTATTGTAACGTGTATGCTCTTATTCTACATTATATTATTATTACTTATAAAGGTTCCTTGTCATTTTTAAATCAACACCCTACATATTGAAGAAAGAACTAATTTTAATACGAGACAATACCTTGACTCATGCCACTTTTTAAAATTTTTTACTCAGATGGCAATAGAGATGACTGGGGGGTTTGCATGGCTTTCTTAAAGGGTTGGAAGCAGGTTGTATCCGAGTCAGAGAGACTATTAGTTGTTGTCCTATGGGCATTATAATTTGGTAATAAAATCATTATAATTAGTATAGGCAAGCAATTTCATGCCTACATCTTAAGATTTATGAAGTATGTGTCTGATTATTGTTTTTCCATCATGTAGAAAATTTCAATACACCTCTTATCATTAAATTTAAATGATGCACTTTGACTAAAGTATACTTGGTACCAAAAATAATTTGTACAAAAGAACACTTGGCTGAAGCATCAATATCAGCACATAAGTGAAGATGGTCCTTCCATGATAATGCCATTGAATGATGCATCCTCCAGCTCTCGAGGGGTCAGGAATTGCCTGGAGAGTTATTCTAATTGATTATATCTATGGTGTGTCTAGGATTTGATGGAACACACAAAGGCTGCTCTGTCGATCTTGGTTGCAGGCTACTTTTAAGAGAAATGTGGTAAGTTCGCTGTGGTCGCATTGCCCGGCAGAAGCAAGTAATGCATATTCAAATGGACTGGAACAAAGGTTATAGTCTCATAGACCAAACTTTATGATAGTTTTGAAGACTTCATCTGACTACTGATACGGACACAGAACCTAAGAATTAAATGCTATCAAGGACCACTATGTTCAACCCCCTCGCCCCCTGAATAATACAAAATGCCTCTTAATAGCACCTGAAATGGATGACTAAAGGCATTGGTGGAGTCATAATGAAGATCAATACACTGGTAAGTAAGAGTATTGCACACATTAAAAGCACCAATTTATACTGCAAAATCAGGTGCATCACTTCCAGTAGTGATACTACATCTTGTATTCCACTGGTGGTTAAATTGATCACACAAGGGTGGAAAATCAGGTCCAGTTTCTTAGCTTTCATTTCTTAACCATTTAGTGAATTATGTTCTAATTCCCCTCGTCATCTTGAACTGGACATACAAGCCAAATGACCAGACAACCCTCAATGGCTCTTATCACATTGGGCAGTTTGTCTTTCTAGACTTGAGAGTCTAGTTTGTCTTCAATGTGTGTACATCGTTGGGATGTAAATTATATGCATTTTGTGTAGTTGTGTCTACCACAACATTATGGTGTGAGGGTAGAACAATAAGCTAGTGGGCCAATAACAGACAATTAGATGGCATCTCAGCGTACTAGCACACATAATTTGGACCCACCAAATTTTGTTTAACAGTGAGGAGGGAGATTAAATATAAACGTTCTACAGCCAAAATACATTGTTTGGGCAATTCACGTGCATACTTAAATTCCTAAATCATCACTTTCAGTTCACCACCCCCCCACCCCCTAACTGTGGCCACTAATTAATATCAACATTGTGATCAAAAAAAAATAGACGATGGCACAACAGATATAGGAATTGGTTGAAAATTCATAAAGCCTTTAATACATTCAAGACTCAGTTCTTGTGCATGTTGTATAGACGTGAAGCAACAGCTACCACAGTGGCCGCCCCGCGCCCAGACCCATCTTTTGATCTCTTGAGCTGCACTTTATTTCCAGGTGCCAACTCTTGCAAAGTGGAAATCATTCTAGAAAGTGCGACAGCCATCATGTAACATCATGTGACATACACATGTACATGACCATCATGTGACATCACGTGAATATAAATGACACGTACATAACCATCATGTGACATAATGTTCACGACACATAACCGTATCGCTTATAAGCCGCCCTTTGCCTCCAGCGAAAAAAATGGCTCATGTTTGAAAGCTCACAGGCGTGCATCATTTTTTCATAATCGTGTACAAATGCTATTTTATTTCCTGATACATATGGAACGTTCTACGACCAAATGAGACGTGTGGGTATTTTTTCAAGTTTTCAGATATTTAATTAGATACTAACATCTTCGTCAAAACTGCTCCTACGCACCCAAAGTTGTACATTTCGTCATGAAGAAATAAAGCACTGAATTTTTAATTAGACATACATTTCAATGGCAACGGTCAACTTCTTTTGCTTGCCCAGAAAATTTTACCGAACTACCAAAAGTCTCATTTTGTCATGGAACATTCCATATATATATATATATATACAGAAGGGTACCAACACTACCTTCCCTAGGAGAAGGGTACCAACACTGCCTTCCCTAGGAGAAGGGCACTAACACAACCTTCCCTAGAAGAAGGGTACCAACACTACCTTCCCTAGGAGAAGGGTACCAACACTGCCTTCCCTAGGAGAAGGGCACCAACACTACCTTCCCTAGGAGAAGGGTACCAACACTACCTTCCCTAGAAGAAGGGCACCAACACTACCTTCCCTAGGAGAAGGGCACCAACACTACCTTCCCTAGGAGAAGGGCACCAACACTGCTTCCCTAGGAAAAGGGTACCAACACTACGTTCCCTAGGAGAAGGGTACCAACACTACCTTCCCTAGGAGAAGGGCACCAACACTACCTTACCTAGGAGAAGGGTACCAACACTACCTTCCCTAGGAGAAGGGTACCAACACTACCTTCCCTAGGAAAAGGGTACAAACACTACCTTCCCTAGGAGAAGGGCACCAACACTACCTTCCCTAGGAGAAGGGTACCAACACTACCTTACCTAGGAGAAGGGTACCAACACTACCTTCCCTAGGAGAAGGGCACCAACACTACCTTCCCTAGAAACACTACCTTCCCTAGGAGAAGGGTACCAACACTACCTTCCCTAGGAGAAGGGTACGAACATTACCTTCCCTAGGAGAAGGGTACCAACACTACCTTCCCTAGGAGAAGGGCACCAACTACCTTCCCTCGGAGAAGGGTACCAACACTACCTTCCCTAGGAGAAGGTTACCAACACTACCTTCCCTAGGAGAAGGGTACCAACACTACCTTCTCTAGGAGAAGGGCACCAACACTGCCTTCCCTAGGAAAAGGGTACCAACACTACGTTCCCTAGGAGAAGGGTACCAACACTACCCTCCCTAGGAGAAGGGCACCAACACTACCTTACCTAGGAGAAGGGTACCAACACTACCTTCCCTAGGAGAAGGGTACCAACACTACCTTCCCTAGGAAAAGGGTACAAACACTACCTTCCCTAGGAGAAGGGCACCAACACTACCTTCCCTAGGAGAAGGGTACCAACACTACCTTACCTAGGAGAAGGGTACCAACACTACCTTACCTAGGAGAAGGGCACCAACACTACCTTCCCTAGAAAAAGGGTACAAACACTACCTTCCCTAGGAGAAGGGTACCAACACTACCTTCCCTAGGAGAAGGGTACGAACATTACCTTCCCTAGGAGAAGGGTACCAACACTACCTTCCCTAGGAGAAGGGCACCAACACTATCTTCCCTAGGAGAAGGGTACCAACACCAACACTACCTTCCCTAGGAGAAGGTTACCAACACTACCTTCCCTAGGAGAAGGGTACCAACACTTCCTTCTCTAGGAGAAGGGTACCAACACTACCTTCTCTAGGAGAAGGGTACCAACACTACCTTCCCTAGGAGAAGGGCACCAACACTACCTTCCCTAGGAGAAGGGTACCAACACTGCCTTCCCTAGGAGAAGGGTACCAACACTACCTTCCCTAGGAGAAGGGAACCAACACTACCTTCCCTAGAAGAAGGGTACCAACACTACCTATTCTTTCCTTAGCACATTACCACACTACCTTCCCTAGGAGAAGGGAACCAACACTACCTTCTCTTGGAGAAGGGTACAAACACTACCTTCCTTAGGAGAAGGGTACCAACACTACCTTCCCTAGAAGAAGGGTACCAACACTACCTTCCCTAGAAGAAGGGTACCAATACTACCTATTCTTTCCTTAGCACATTACCATAGGGTAGCACAATGTCAAAATGGTTGACCACAAACCTGTCTCGGAAGTGAGGATGCTTCTCGTACAGAGTCCCGTCAATGGCCACCGTGCACTTGTCCAATCTGCCAATCTTCTGCAGGATGGTGTAAATCCCAGTGGCTGCAAGGCGGGCTGCCCTGGTCGAGACGGCTTCACACACACGCCTCACAGTGACACAGTCGTCATCAGTGGCTCCCTCGATGCCCAACTGGTTAAGGATGCCCTTGCATACAGAGATTGCGCTGCCGTCTCTGGATGAAAAATAAACAGAAGGATGTATGGGTAAGGTGGAGGTGGAGATGAATTGGTAGATGTATAATTGCAAGCTTAGTGCTTTAAGGTCACATTTCGAACCCTTCAGTTCCAACCACAATGAAGCTCTTTTTGTATTTCAGCTCAATCCCAGGTCATTATGAATACATCACTTTTTGTACACCCACACTTATCAATACACATCACACAACGGCTTCAACCTACCCTGTTTCAATTTCTGTGACAAAAGAGGACTCAAACACTTGCGGTGTGCGCAGCTTTTCAGAAGCAGGAAACAGGCCATCATCTTGAAGCTTCACCAGTACCATACGCACCATTTCCCCAAGGTACCGTCCAGAGATCATCTTCTCAAAGCTGAAAGGAGAGGAACACTAACTGCTGATGTGCACCCCAATGAGCATGTAGGAGCACTGTGACTGCTGATGTGTACCCCAATGATCATGTAGGAGCACTGTGACTGCTGATGTGTACCCCAATGATCATGTAGGAGCACTGTGACTACTGATGTGTACCCCAATGATCATGTAGGAGCACTGTGACTGCTGATGTGTACCCCAATGATCATGTAGGAGCACTGTGACTACTGATGTGTACCCCAATGATCATGTAGGAGCACTGTGACTGCTGATGTGTACCCCAATGATCATGTTGGAGCACTGTGACTACTGATGTGTACCCCAATGATCATGTAGGAGCACTGTGACTGCTGATGTGTACCCCAATGATCATGTAGGAGCACTGTGACTGCTGATGTGTACCCCAATGATCATGTGGGAGCACTGTGACTGCTGATGTGTACCCTAATGATCATGTGGGAGCACTGTGACTGCTGATGTGTACCCCAATGATCATGTAGGAGCACTGTGACTGCTGATGTGTACCCCAATGATCATGTAGGAGCACTGTGACTGCTGATGTGCACCCCAATGATCATGTAGGAGCACTGTGACTGCTGCTGATGTGTACCCCAATGATCATGTAGGAGCACTGTGACTACTGATGTGCACCCCAATTTTCATGTAGGAGCACTGTGACTGCTGATGTGTACCCCAATGATCATGTCGGAGCACTGTGACTGCTGATGTGTACCCTAATGATCATGTAGGAGCACTGTGACTGCTGATGTGTACCCCAATGATCATGTAGGAGCACTGTGACTGCTGATGTGTACCCCAATGATCATGTAGGAGCACTGTGACTGCTGATGTGTACCCCAATGATCATGTGGGAGCACTGTGACTGCTGATGTGTACCCTAATGATCATGTGGGAGCACTGTGACTGCTGATGTGTACCCCAATGATCATGTAGGAGCACTGTGACTGCTGATGTGTACCCCAATGATCATGTAGGAGCACTGTGACTGCTGATGTGCACCCCAATGATCATGTAGGAGCACTGTGACTGCTGCTGATGTGTACCCCAATGATCATGTAGGAGCACTGTGACTACTGATGTGTACCCCAATGATCATGTAGGAGCACTGTGACTGCTGATGTGTACCCCAATGATCATGTAGGAGCACTGTGACTGCTGATGTGTACCCCAATGATCATGTAGGAGCACTGTGACTGCTGATGTGTACCCCAATGAGCATGTAGGAGCACTGTGACTGCTGATGTGTACCCTAATGATCATGTGGGAGCACTGTGACTGCTGATGTGTACCCCAATGATCATGTAGGAGCACTGTGACTGCTGATGTGTACCCCAATGATCATGTAGGAGCACTGTGACTGTTGATGTGTACCCCAATGATCATGTAGGAGCACTGTGACTGCTGATGTGCACCCCAATTTTCATGTAGGAGCACTGTGACTGCTGATGTGTACCCCAATGATCATGTCGGAGCACTGTGACTGCTGATGTGTACCCTAATGATCATGTAGGAGCACTGTGACTGCTGATGTGTACCCCAATGATCATGTAGGAGCACTGTGACTGCTGATGTGTACCCTAATGATCATGTGGGAGCACTGTGACTGTTGATGTGTACCCCAATGATCATGTAGGAGCACTGTGACTGCTGATGTGCACCCCAATTTTCATGTAGGAGCACTGTGACTGCTGATGTGTACCCCAATGATCATGTAGGAGCACTGTGACTGCTGATGTGTACCCCAATGATCATGTAGGAGCACTGTGACTGTTGATGTGTACCCCAATGATCATGTAGGAGCACTGTGACTGCTGATGTGCACCCCAATTTTCATGTAGGAGCACTGTGACTGCTGATGTGTACCCCAATGATCATGTCGGAGCACTGTGACTGCTGATGTGTACCCTAATGATCATGTAGGAGCACTGTGACTGCTGATGTGTACCCTAATGATCATGTAGGAGCACTGTGACTGCTGATGTGTACCCTAATGATCATGTGGGAGCACTGTGACTGCTGATGTGTACCCCAATGATCATGTAGGAGCACTGTGACTGCTGATGTGTACCCCAATGATCATGTAGGAGCACTGTGACTGCTGATGTGTACCCCAATGATCATGTAGGAGCACTGTGACTGCTGATGTGTACCCCAATGATCATGTAGGAGCACTGTGACTGCTGATGTGTACCCCAATGAGCATGTAGGAGCACTGTGACTGCTGATGTGTACCCCAATGATCATGTAGGAGCACTGTGACTGCTGATGTGTACCCCAATGATCATGTAGGAGCACTGTGACTGCTGATGTGTACCCTAATG
Organism: Eunapius fragilis; assembly: GCA_963681505.1. Lineage (NCBI taxonomy): Eukaryota > Metazoa > Porifera > Demospongiae > Spongillida > Spongillidae > Eunapius > Eunapius fragilis. The sequence goes on along the minus strand of OY811986.1, from coordinate 4,847,581 downwards.
ATCATGTAGGAGCACTGTGACTGCTGATGTGCACCCCAATGATCATGTAGGAGCACTGTGACTGCTGATGTGTACCCCAATGATCATGTGGGAGCACTGTGACTGCTGATGTGTACCCCAATGAGCATGTAGGAACACTGTGACTGCTGATGTGTACCTCAATATCATGTACATGTACCACTCAAGCCACACATTACATCACTACCCACACCACCCCTGTCCATTCACACACCACCCCTGTCCACTCACATACCACCCCTGTCCACTCACACACCACCCCTGTCCACTCACATACCACCCCTGTCCACTCACACAATGCACGCCACACATCCAAACCCATACCACCCCTGTCCACTCACACCCCTGAACCTACGTCTGCTGCAACTTGTTCTTTGCAAGGGAATCCAGCTCCCTGTCAAACGATGTCCTCCACTTCTCAAGGGTCCCGTCATCTCCAAATGCGCCCCACTCTGTGTTGATGATGACGTGGGAGTGGTGATCTACAGGCTCCGGGCATTTCTTCACAGCCTTCAGATCTTCCAGGTAGCAGGCGTTCGTCCCGGTCCCCAGGATGACCCCTACGTAGCACTCCTGGTCCTCGATACCAATGGCCATTTGTGTGCCGGTGGTGTCGTTGACCAGGGCGACCACATCAGCGGTGACACTCTGCAGGACAAAGGTACCAGGAAGCGTGTTGGGAGGGAAAGGTAAAATCATTTTAAATCTCCAAATACAAATGAATAACTGGATCTATTATAATTAACTGCCACAGGCCACAGGAAAGGCTTCAACAACATAAGCTGCTACACATTACACTACATTTTTGAGAGGGAGGGAGCACACCTATAGTAGGTGTATTTCAGAAAAAAAACATTGGTCATATACAATGCGACCACAAGCAAAGATCAATGTAACTTAAACAATGTTCAACAGCAATGCCAGGCTACGTACACCGGCATGAAACACACAGTGCAAGCGGCAAATATGGACTTTGTAGTACTGCAGAGTACGACTTCAGCACGTCATTGACCATAAATCAAGTGCATTCAAGCAAGGTGATTACATGTATGGAAGTAAAAGTCTACTTTAACTCCTACGTTAACACCAGCCTGCATCTCCAGGATGGGTTGGGTGGGGCACGACAGCAAACCGCATTGTGTACCATGGAGTGACCTACATCCACATAGCTAATAACACATAATGACCCACTACATGCGTTGCTCATTCTTTGGCTGCCATATAGCGTGTATACATGATATTGTTTCAGGCGTATTGATTAGTTCTAAATACCCCCTAACATCACGTATATATGGTAAATGTGGTAACATCTTGTAGTAATGAAAGGTTGCCGAGGAACCTGTTATTTCACCTAGGATGATCGTTGGCTTGTGGCACTCAGGATCACATATACATATTTGAATGAATTGCAATGAGCATGTGTCCCAACTATTGTCTGCCCAAATTTATTACTGGTTTGCCTACCATTTTTTACCCTTGGGGGGAGGGGGGGGGGGGAGGAGGAATAGAAAGTAGGAGAAAAGGGTGCGAAGGACGTGAGAAAGGGGAGGAGGGGAAGTGACCAATGGGATGGTAGTAAACAAGCATATTTCCTTACACCCTTTTCAAAGAAAGATAATATAAAAATGGGATACCTATTTTTAACCCAGCCTTGGGCTTCCTGAATGCTATGAAATTAAGTGCTACAAAGTTGGTAGACTTCGAACCCTATCCCAAATGTACCAGGTGCTCGAACTAATGCACACAACACAAATTATGTGCTACAAAGTTGGTAGACTTCGAACCCTATCCCAAATGCACCGAACTAATCCACACAACACATATGCACTTGTAACTAATGGTACACCTGATATCGACCATATTGTGTCCACACACACACACACACACACATACACACACACACACACACACACACACACACACACACACACACACACACTCCTTTCTCTGATGGTACACCCACCCTCAGGACTGCTAACTCACCCCTTTGCGTTTCAACGCAGCCTCCAGCAACTTGGTGACATCTTGTCCCACAGCACCTGAAGCAGTGAAGTCCTTGGTCCACCGGATAAGGGTGCCAGAGGTTAGGCCAGTCTGGCGTACAGGGAAGGAGAAGGTGAAGCCCAAGGGGAGCTTCTCCGTGATCGTGTGCTCCTTCTCAAACTCGCACAGCGCTTCAGCTACAAAGTCGAACAGTTCCTCCTGCGTAGACTGCTTGGTTTTGTCGTCTATCGTGAACCTCTTATCCAGCTGCGTGATGTTACGGTCCTTGATTTCTACCAAGAAGAGGAGGAAAAATTTACTTTACTTTACGGGAGGCAGAATACATAAACCTAAGCCTAGATAGCCTGCGTACCTTCCCGCTCTGTTCGCAGGCTAAAATATAGAATTTCAAAAAGAATACCTACCGCGCACCGACCAATGCTAGCAGCAAAATGCAACAGTTGCGGACAAAGACTTGCCTATCAGAAGGACACGGAAGTTGCTTCCACCCAAGTCGAGGGCCAAGAACTTCCCTTTCTCGGAGCCGTCGGGTAGAGAGTGCACGTATGTGTTGAGCATTTTAACCACAACGTCGTCTCCTTCCCTCTCGAGACCCTTATCGAAGTCTTTTCGCAGAAGACACGAGATCTCCTTCAGTCCCTGGAGGGGAATGTTGAACGACTCCAGAACGGCGTCCTAAAATGGAGGGAAAGTTTTGGTTGTGTGTTAGCAGCGTCATGCGGTGCCCCGGGTGGACTTTTCTGCTATAAAGTAATTAAAGCTTTGGCTTCACCAAACAACGTCAATCGGCAAATTTTAAAAAAAAAAAAGGTGACGCAAATGTACCGTTTTGAAATCACATGCATGCTCACTATTTGTAGCACAGGGTACCTTCCGAAGCATGCAACGACATATCTAACGCTATCAAACAGCTGGAACACAACTCACCACCATTGCTTTTAACGCTTCACTGGAAAAAAATGATGAGGCCTGGCCTTAATATAATTATGCGTAGGCGATTAAATACGTCATTGCACATGCGAAAACATGGCTACCCAACAGATGCCGCGGCTTCCTGTGCATTTTGCAGTACCGTCAGGCGTGCAACAACAGCAGCAGATGCTTCAGTCTCCAAGCAATAATTCTAACGCCCCGAGGTTAGATGTGGTTTCCCTTTTCGCCTATTTTATCGCTTAAATTCAAACAACCACAGACCGATGCTCCCTTCACCTTCGGGTGCAGCGGGTGGTCCACACCCGTCCTCCCTCCTTCCCATTCCACAGGGTGTGCCAACTAGCGGCGGTCCTTCATCTCACCAACAAGCAGGTGCCTGACCCCACTGCGTCTTGGGTTGTGTCTCGTGATTACCATACACAAATGAACTATTAAATGGTAGGAAAATGCAAGCCTTTCTCCGCTCTTCTCCCCCCTTTCTCCCTCTCTCTGCATCTTGGGGGTGTGTTGAACCAATCATGAAACTGGCACTAGTTATGATTTCCATTAAACGCACACTTGTACTCCTTTTGTGTACCTTTAAAAATCAACTTCAGTGAATTATGGACTACCGTGTTAGACGTTTATTTTTGGTAACTGCATAACCTTTGTGTGATATTGGTGTTCCATACACTTGTGCCTTTGCCAGAGGGCATTCACCCCTGTATTCACCGGTCTTCCCCTGGTGTTTTTCTGCAGGTCTAGGTCATTGGTTTCCTCCACCTGGAGTTCCACCCAGTGTAAGGAAGTTTAGAATTGATGTACACAACAAAGATTGCTATTTGATTGAATTTGTGTGTGTGAGGTATGGTGATAGTGGTGGTCCTGATGTAGTGGTGCTGGTATGTGTGTGTGTGGTATTAGTGGTAGTGCTGGTGTGTGTGGTGGTGCTGATGTGTGTGGTGGTGCTGGTGTGTGGTGTTAGTGGTAGTGCTGGTGAGTGGTGTATGTATGTGTGGTGGTGCTGGTGTTTGTAAAGTAAGCTTAACAGATATAGCAGTATTATTCAAATACACACGTTTGTGCGCGCACGCACACACACTCACAGACTCCGCCTTCACAACAGCTCGGAACACCCCACCCTTCACTCTCCGGAATGCTCTCCCAACAGTCACAGCAGCAGCAGCAGCTGCCTGGAGGGGGGTCACCTGCCCAACAACAACAACAACCTTCCCCACAGCTTGGGCCAAACCAGAACCCTCCTCACCTCCAGGGCATGGCTGCAATGCCTTCCCCTCAGGGGGCAGGACCGGGGGGCCACCCCCTCCAGGTTGCCATGCCGATGCCAACTATGCAGCAAACAAAAGGCCCTCCTCCCCAGGGCATGTTGCCATTGCAGAACATGGTAACCCCTCCTCATGGTAGGTGTTGGTAAATTAACCTTAACTTGCCTACTCCATTTTTGTGGGCTTGTGCCATGTTTGGTAGCTATGACCCCTCCACATGCGCTGGGTCTTCTACCCGGCATGCCTTCCCCTGGGGGGATCCCCATGCCCCCGCACCAGATGTCCCCCCTCCACCCTTTGGCGGGGGGTCAAATGGCTCAGCCTCTTCTGAGGCTGCCCCCTCCTCTGAATAATGCCGCCACTTTGAATGCACAGGTGAGAGAACTGAAAGGGTTAAACCATTGTTGCATGCTTTGCTCTTCTAAGGGTGCACTTCTCAGACATTAAGTATTAATCAAGTAGGGGCTAGGTTACTACTATTAGCATTAGATGGTAGGAAGAAGCAGTGGGAACGGAATGAAGTTTTTTTTTAAGGGATGAAATCATACGTTTGAAACAAAAGATAGGGATGGTGGAATGTATGTTACAGGTGGAAATGGTGTGTGTGTGTGCATCGAAACAAAAGATAGGGATGATGAAATGTAGGTTACAGGTGGAAATGGTGTGTGTGCATCGAAACGAAAGATAGGGATGATGAAATGTAGGTTACAGGTGGAAATGGTGTGTGTGTGTGTGTGCATGTGTGTGTGTGTGAACTTGGGCCTGGTTATTCACACACATTTGCACCCCGTACTATGCATTTCAGGCTTCAACTGGCCCTATGGGGGTTAACCCAGCCAACCAGACGGAGGTGTGGTTCGAGCACAGGACGTCCGACGGGCGGGTGTACTACTCTCATCCCCAGACCCAGAAGACAACCTGGGACCGCCCTCACGGTGCGCAGATCATTCCCCAGCCAACAGTGACTTCCGGCACACCCTCAGGTATGCTTGAAAGGGTGGGGTGGTATACCATTGCAGAGTTGTATCATGTGACCTGTGAATCAGAAGGTCTTATGTGGTATACCATTGCAGAGTTGTATCATGTGACCTGTGAATCAGAAGGTCTTATGTGGTATACCATTGGAGAGTTGTATCATGTGACCTGTGAATCAGAAGGTCTTATGTGACGCAACTATCGGTGCAGCGACTACAGTTTTGAGCTTTTTTTTGTGTGTTGAGTTCGTTTTCGTAAGAGTAGGGTTATGAGGGCTGAGGGCTATCCTCTATTAGTTGGCTATGGACTTGAGGATGATGTCAGTGGGAGGTCAAAGTCCACCCGTTTTTGGCACACCTCGTGGTCACGTTTGCTGCTATGTAGCGTGTTCTCGCGTAGAAGGGGAGCTCTTTATGTTTGTGCCTTGTTGCTAAGCATCGTGACGTCCTTTCGCACCAGGTGGTCCGGCAGGCGTCCCCTTCTCGCCTCTGCCGATTGTGGGCGGGGGCCCGCAGCTAGTTCCTGCCAGGGTGTGGTCGGAACATCAGATGCCCGACTCACGCGTCTATTACTACAACAAGGTCACCCGGCAGTCTGTATGGGAGAAGCCAAAGGACTTTGAGCTGGTCATGCCCCTCCCTGTCAACCTTGCGGCCATCGTTGGCATGGAGAGTACGTTTTTTTTTTATTATTGCCATGGTGATTTGCCAGGGTGTGTTTTTACACCTCTTTGGAACGTTTAGATGCAGATGTGCAGCAGGGTGAGCTGGTGGCTCAACCCTCCCAGCTGCTCCAGTTGATCACAGCTGCTGCTGCTGCTGCTGCTGGTGGTGGTTCTGATGGTGCCAGAGTAGTGCAGGATGCAGTGTTTATGGGGGAGGCCAGCGACGAGGACGGGGAAGAGGAGGTTGAGGAGGAGGAGGAGGACGAAGATGAAGGAAGGGGTTCACAGAGAGCTGATGCACCCAAAGAAGAAGAGCAGAAAGCTAAGGTTTGTGCAATGTGGGCTACATCTGGTGATACTTCTGCTCCTCCCTTCTCTTCTTCCCCCCCCCCCCCCCACCCCATTCTTGTTCCCCTAAATCCCCCTCCCCACCACCTTACTGGGCAGTTCACTAACTTCTCATGGCCATAGAAGTGCCATTTGTATTGGTGTGTATATGCCACGATGAGACTTTGGCAATAATGTGATATGTGAGATCAGATTTGTGCAGCACACAGTGTGCCTGGAAGTGCATGCTTGCCAAACCATTCCCTCCCCCCCTCCTCCTCTCTCTCTCTCCCCCCCTCCTCCTCCTCCTCCTCTCCCCCCTTCCTCCTCTCTCTCCCCCCCTCCTCCTCTCTCTCCCCCCCTCCTCCTCCTCCTCCTCTCCCCCCTTCCTCCTCTCTCTCCCCCCCCCCCCTCCTCCTCTCTCTCCCCCCTCCCCCCCTCCTCTCCCCCTTTCCTTTACTCTTTTGCATTATCAAGGGCTCCCCTCTTGGTTTAGCCCTGATACTTCTTATTGCAATTGCAGCCCACCATAGAGCCTGCAGGGTTGGTTCAGGTCAGGGAGGCCCCTCCGCCACCACCGCCGCCGCCACCGCCACCTCCTGCGGAGGTCAGGCCGGAACCCCCGCGGGGGCCACACCCCATTGCCAGCGTGGCCATCTCTGGCACCCCGTGGTGTGTGGTGTGGACCAGTGATCAGAAGATGTTCTACTTCAATGCGGTGAAGCGTGCCTCGATGTGGTCGATGCCAGAGGAACTGGAAGACAACCAACAGGTGGCCAAGGTCATTGATGAACCTCCATGGGGGAAAAGTGAGTGCCTTTTCTCCCTTTTTTTTTTTTTTTTTTTTTTGGGTGGAAAGGTTGTGGTTGAAGGAAGCAGTTTGTGTTTTTAAGGTAAGGTTGGGAGGAGGGTAGGTATATCTTTTTTGCCTTTCTGTCTTGGGCAGGCGTGTGGTGGTGTGTGGTATTTAGGCGGTGGTGTTGGGACTGTTGGCATGATCTTTTATTCCACACAGAAAGGACTGGGGACGAGGAGTCTATTCCTCTTCTCAAAAAACCAAGGTAATGGTTGGAATTTGTATATGAAGAATGGGGGGAGGGATTGTGGGGAAAGTGCATGTATGTGTTAATGTGGTGTGTGTGTGTGTGTGTGTGTGTGTGTGGATTGAACTATGCAATGTTTTGTCCAGGCTTGATGATGACAATTCAGATGAAGAACAAGGAATGAGTACCACAGGTCTAGAGGTTTGTTGCATCAGACGCTGCTTGATGTGGGGGGGGGGGGGGGGGGGGGGGGGGGGTGCTATTATGGTACTCATCCCCTCTCTTCTGTGTGTGTGTGGGCAGCGCCTTCCTGGTCAGGAGGAGGCAGTGGATATGGAGCTCAAGGCGGCGAAGATGAGGGCTGGCAAATCGTTGGAACAGAGGCAGGAGGAGTTCAAGCTGATGCTACTGGAACGAGGGGTGAGGTGCCTAGTTTTCAGGGGAGTAGACGGTTTTTGGATCGAGCAAAGTGACTTGCATTTTTAAAAGACGCCATCTGTCACAAAAGTTCTGCATGTTGCTCACTTTTCCAGGTGTCTGCATTCTCAACATGGGACAAGGAACTTCCAAAGTTTGTGTTTGACCCAAGATACATGCTCCTGGGGGTGAAGGACAGGAAGGTGTGCTTTGAGGACTTCATCCGGGTGCGGGCAGAGGAGGAGAGGAAGGAGAAGAGGAACAAGTTGAAGGAGAGGAAGGACGCCTTCAAGAGGCTTATGGAGGAAGCTAGGTTGACCACAAAGTGAGTACATGTACACTGAACACTGCTGCACCATTTACGCCCTATGTGTACACACACCTGTTTCATGTGGCCACAATGTATGCAAGGCATGGATCCATGAGACATGGCTATCTATGGAAACAACACACACACACACAAAAACACACACACACACACACACATCGAGCACACGTGCACACACGAAGGGGCTGGGATGACTCATACTTAGTGCTTATTTGTTACCATTAGGTCACTCTTCAGTGACTTTGTTGTCAAGTATGGCAAGCATGAGAGCTTCAAGGGGATCGAGAGGATGCGTGAGCGGGAAACTCTATTTAACGAGCACCTGGAAGAGCTGAAGATGAACAGGAAGAGTAAGGACGAACAGCAGAAGCAAGCTGCCAGAAGCAGAGGAGAGAAGGTGTGAGGGCAGAGGGCTATGCATGTGGGCACTACTCCAGTTTTTACTTATCTTTTTGCAATATGCTGAAACCACCTAGGGAAAAAAAAAAAGGTGCCATTCTATTTTAGAGCTTGGCTGCGTTGCATATGTAGGCATGATTTGACACCAGACCAGTTGGCAATCATTGCACAACACTTGAAGCCTTTTTCTGCATGGATAAGGTCATCTGTAAATCTGATCATGATTCAGAGTGCACCATACTGTACCACCCATTCTGCATGACTATTTTCAAAGTTCTTGCAAACTGTTTGAAGGCAAGTCATAATTCCTATTCCTGAAGGCCGGCATACACGGGTTGAATTCCTGTCTTATTTATCGCCCACAGCTCAAATGAATACTGGTAAAGCTCGTTTTACTGAGTTACTGAGCTGTTCATTTGAGTTGCAGGCAATAATTCTGCGGGAAGTTGACTTGTGTATGCCAACCATTATGTGTGGTCTCTCATCAAGCTTGATACTTTGGGCTATTTTCTTGTTAGTGGGAGTCGAAGGGGTGGGAGAGGGGAGGGGGGGGGGTATGTATTGCTAAGTCATGTGTGTCTTGTGCAAGTTCAACTTAGGTTTGCATAGAATGGGTGGGTGGTAGTACGTGTACGTATTCTATGGAAGATTATTGGACCAAGCACTTCAGTGGTTTGAGAGTACATTTGGTCACCATGATATCAGATTCAGATCTGTCGTTTGGTTTTACATGTAGGTTTTAGGTGGTGTATAAGAAGGTGTTTGACATGGTGTAATTATTTTTCAGCTGAAGAGTGACTTCATTGAACTGCTGCATGAGCAGAAAACCCTTACTGTGAGGTCTCAGTGGAAAAAGGTGAAAGGGACCATCGATCACGACCCCAGATACAAGGCGGTTGAGAGCTCCTCTCTCCGGGAAGACTACTTCAAGGAGCACATCAAAACTTTGACTGATACGGTTGGTTGTCATTTGTAAAGGGTTAGTTATTAGTAATTGGAACACAAGGGATCAATTGTTCCTTAAGAGATATTGTTCTTTGAGAGATAGAGGTTTGTATGGGATAATACAAAATGTGTACATGGTCTAAGGACATATAGTCTATAGGTCTAAGGACATATAGTCTATAGGTGTGTACATGGTCTAAGGACATATATAGGTGTGTACATGCTCATAGGTGCATACATGCCCATAGGTACATACATGCCCATATTTGTGCGTACACAGAGAGTGTTCTAACGGATGGAGTACATATAATGTATTGTGGTCTCCTTCCACCATCTCTTTGTTCTGGCAGTCCTACGAGCCAGCCAGCAGTGGTGCTGAGGAGCGGGACCGTCAGGAGCGCATCCAGGCCAGCCTGAGGGAGAGGGAGAGGGAGGTGATGATGAGTAGGACTGCGCAGGAGAAGGAGTGGGACAGGGAGAAGGAGGAACTGAGAAAGTCAGAGGCTGCACAACACTTCAAAGCACTTCTTGTAGACATGGTGTGTGTGTGTGTGTGTGTGTGTGTGTGTGTGTGTGTGTGTGTGTGTGTGTGTGTGTGTGTGTGTGTGTTGTGATGCATTGTCCACTGTTCCTTCCTACCTCTCAACTCCGGTTTGCACTTTTTTTTTTTGTTAACTCCTGATGTCTCTCCTCCCCTCTCCTACTGCTGTCTCTCCTCCCCTCTCCTACTGATATGTCTCTCCTCCCCTCTCCTACTGCTATGTCTCTCCTCCCCTCTCCTACTGATATGTCTCTCCTCCCCTCTCCTACTGATATGTCTCTCCTCCCTCTCCTGCTGATGTCTCTCCTCCCCTCTTCTACTGATATGTCTCTCCTCCCCTCTCCTACTGATATGTCTCTCCTCCCCTCTCCTACTGATATGTCTCTCCTCCCTCTCCTACCCATTCCTGGTTGTGTGCAGGTTCGCAATGCCGATGCTACATGGCATGACACCAAGAAGAATCTAAAGAAAGACCACCGCTGGGAACTGTCAGAGTTGATTGATGACCACGAGAGGGAAAAGCTGTTCCGTAGTCATGTGAACAATTTGTTGGAACGGAAGCGACTCCAGTTCAAAAGACTTATGGAAGAGACGTCACAGGTAAAATAAGATAATCAGTTTATGAGTCCTTGGGCTGTGTGGTTTTCCTTTGGGAAAGGAGAGAGATTACCTTGCACAGCATCCTGTATTGTAGTGGACTCTGCTTACCCTTGGGAGTGTCACTTATGGGCTTGTTGGTGGGTCGTCCCTTTAGCCAGTAGTAGGGAGATGGGTTCCATTGATGTCTCAGCAGAAAACCTGTATTGTAAGGTGGGCTCCTCGGGGTGGGGGAGGGGGGGGGGGGGGGGCCTCTTTGGCAACGTTGTGTTGTAACATGGGCTCTTTCACTGTGAAGAATCTCCTTAGTAAGCCCCCTGATCATCAGCAAGGCTGGTGCTTTAAGCCAACCACATATACGTATATCAGTCACCATGGGATTGTTTGTCATTGCCTTTCTTTGTCCTGGAAGGTTGCGGTGTGAAAGGTTTTTTTATTTTATTTTTAAAGTTTCTCTTGCCAATCCTCAATACATTCCACAGATAACACTGACGATGCCCTGGAAGAAGGCACGTAAGCTTATAAAGGAAGATCCAAGGTATAAGAACTTTGGTGATTCTGATGAGGTCAGCACCCAGTCCAAGTTTTTTTTGTTGTTGTGGGTGTTGGTTGCACTGTCAGTGCTGGTATTTTTGATAGAGGAGAGAAGCTGAGTATGATTATTTCTTGAGGGAGAAGATGGTGGCAGCAAAGGAGGACTTCAAAAGACTCCTTGTGGAAACCAAACAGATTACCTTTAGGTACTGTTCTTCCTTCATGATAGCTATTCCGCATTATTCTGTCTTAATTTCTTAATTATTTGTAGAACCCGTGCGTTAATAAAGGAATCTGAGAAACATTACAAAGATGTTATTGACGTATTGAAGGTATGATTAGCACTACAAAAGGCTTCTTTACATTATTCCCCCCCCCCCCCCCTCCCCCCACTTAGAACGACAAGCGTTATCTTGTGTTGGACTGTGAAGTGGAAGAGCGAGAGAAGATACTCCAGAACTATCTGACAGAGCTAGAAGAGATGGGCCCCCCTCCTCCCCCCACTGCCACTAATCCTTCTGACAGACTCAAACGACCTTAAAAACATGCAATATTGCAATCACAATTTTGTGAAGTATATCAATTTGGTGGGAAGTGCATGTGAACTGAATACCGTCAAAACATTAAATAGTCTGATCATATCATCCCTTTCTAATTAGGCTACAAGTCTATTATGTGCTACACCATCTCAAGGCTTGAAAGAAAAACTTAGGTTTTTAAATAAAATTTATTTTTAGTAAGTCTCAGCTGTAAAAGCCATATACTGAAGTCACATTGAGCACAACCTTGCCAGGGGCAAAATAATTGTAAGCAAAAGGGGAGATGAAAACAAAAATAATACATACACTAACAGAGTTAAAAATTTCATGTTATGGCCAACACATCAGACACGCAGTTCCATATTTGCTGTTTTTTTTTTTTTCAAATAGTTTTTCTGGTGATTCGAGTACGACTGCTTAACCTGGATTAGATGTACATGAATAGGAAAGGGTGTCACCCCATACCAGGAAGGCACAGAAAAAAAAAGTTACCTCTCAAATTTCGTCTTCCTCTTCCCTCCAGCAGAAGTGCCTTCCTGAAGCAATCTGTACTGGGTGCGTCCACTGAAGAGGAACCAACACAGCATGAAACACGACACCGCACACACATTCCACAACACCACCGTCACCTGTAGCGGAATGTGGAGCCCCTCCTAAAGAGACTGTTGCTCGACTGCCTCTTAGTTTGGGCCGTATTGACACTCCTGGGGGTGTGCAAGTACAAACAAAAGTTAGTTGCAAGGGGTATTTTTTCTATTTATTAAAAAAAAAAAGTACCTGAAGAAGGAATGGTGCTCGACACAAGACTTCCATAAGTCTTTGCATAATGCCTTTGACGGGCAGCCAAAGAGAATTACTTCAGTATGGTTTGTTCCCTGCCATGTGTGGACAAAAATACCACCACAGTTGTCATCCCCGGGTACAATTGTATACACAGGCGGGTGGTGCACAGCAAATGACGTTTTTGCTGTTTGGTCACAGAAGGGGACCTAGTTGCATTTCAGTACTGACAAGTACAGAAGTCCTTTTAGGATCAGACCTATTGATATACGTTTAATATAACCCGTACTAGTAGAGTTATTTTGTTTACCACAGATGGAGAGTAATTATAATGAGTAGCTATGTGCTTGTTACATGCATATGATTAAGCCAAGATACTTTTCTTGACCCAAACCTAAAAGGACTTGCACTATGTGCCAGTACCATTAAATGTAACTAGGTCTCATAAACGTCTGAACAGTTTTTTTTATTTTTATTTTTATTTTTTGCTGAACATGCGGATGTACAATTGTACCCCCCTGGGATGGCATTCAGGACATTAGGCATTAAGTCACAATAAATCATACCGGTAATGACACCATTTCCAGTAATAGTGATTTGTTCTTGAAGTTCACTGCTGCAATCCTCACCCTAGCAACCAATGGATTGCCCCCACTGATATGAGCTGCATAAACAGAACACATCACACTGCCTCACCAAGGAAAGTTGTTGAGGGCAACAAGGAGTGGCCACTCTCCGAAGTATACAGTTAACCCACGCGAAGACACACCCATCCACAGGTTAACACTGGCAATGTCCTTGGGGGGGAAAAGAGCAATTTGTCATCACTGACTTCACCCCACACCCTTTGTCTACCCACTGTCACTCTGTGTACATCCATCCCGTAGCGTTCTAATCTGCACGCCAAATCAAGAAATTTCTTGTCACATTCTGCTGGCAAGAGCCCCCTGTGTTTGGAGTTAGTCAAAGCCTACATCTGGTTATAACCGATGGTTATAACTGACCGGTTGGTCTTGTGACTATCAAGTACTTTTTGCTTGAACTCCGGAGGCTGAAAGAAATGGTAAACACGTCAATAAAGATAGGCGTGTGTGTGTGTGTGTGTGTGTGTGTGTGTGTGTGTGTGTGTGTTGTGCCAATGCCCACAAAGGGGTGCTTACAAACTCCTCAAGGTAACTGAGCTCGTCGAGATACGTTCCACCATGTTCCGCTGCATCATAATCCCCATACTCTCCTGTGAGTAAGTGAGTGAGTGAGTGACGGTGGGAGAGGGGAATTAACACCTGACAAGTGAGGGTTGGGGTGAGCAGGTGAGGGTTGGGGTGGATAGGAGGGAGAAACAAACCTTGCACTAAATAACCAAACAGCTTTGCACGTGTGTCCTCTGAACAGACAAGTCTGAGGGTGTGTTGTGTGAGTGTGACGCAGTATGTTAGGAGAATCACATAAGCACACATACACACACACACACACAAGCACACATACACATATACAAGCACAGGCCACAGGAAATGTCAGGGGTAACAAGGTACATACACAGGAATGCATCTGTTCAGTCACACTCCAATAGTGAACACTATGCTGAGGTTTTAAGTTTTACAAACATCACTAAGAAGCCTCCCTCACTCTTAGTAGCCATTCCTTATACCACAAAACTCACTACAATGTGTCTTGCCACACCCAAGTGTAACTCCATACTATTGTACCCCCCCCCCCCCAACCTCTAGGCGGATCCAGGATTTTCGGCTGTGTGGTGCACATGAATATGAATGAAGGGAGGGGCAGGGTAAATGTACCCTAGGCCCTCAACTTCCACCCCCACCCTCCTCCTCCCCTTATCTCTTACCTCTGGTCAAGCAAGTCTTCTTTCACTTGAAGCGATAGGAAGTATCTACAAAAGAAATGGTGTCTTTCTTACCTATCAAGTAAGTGACTGTACCTTGTTGCATCATCAAACAAGTATGCTGGATCCACGGGATATAACTTTACTCTGAACCTGAAGTTGTACGGACCACCTGTGTAGGGTGGGTGGCACGGTAACACCAATAGATAACTACAGCTGGTCATAAAGAAACAGAAACGCACGCTTCATCTGTTTTCGGATAGGTTTCATGGGGTCCACCCAATGCTGTATGGTGGAGAGATACATATATATGTATACACTATATACGCAAAGGAGGGGGGGGGGGGGGGGGGGGGATTAAAGCTTCCCAAACCCGCTCCTCTTGAAACACATACATCATACATGTATCCCACCTAAGAAGCCTCTCAGCATTGGTCTTATCAGGAAAGGCAGCCGAGAAATGAGGGGATAGTTTGATGTCTGGTGTTGGTAAACCGTCCAACATGTCTTCAGTTGCTGGACAGCTCTCGCAACACCAATTTGTACATGGAATAATGCCCAAGGTTCCCACCACCCCGCCCATATTAAACGGGTGTGCCTTAATTTAAAGATGTCGAGCAGTAGTAAGTACCCCATTTTTACTTACGGTGATGCTTTTGTGGTCTTCGAACTGGAGCCCGAAGTAATCCGTCTCCTCAAGACCCAAGTGACGGAACACTTCAGTGAACAAAGTGTCGGCGCGCGCCCGTTTCTGTTTCGAGACAAGTGGTAAAGCCATTTTGAACTCTTTACACGTACGTTCTTTCCGTTGCCATGTTCACCTCCGTGCGCTTCGCACCTCCCCACACACGCACACTCCCACCCACGTAGCGGTCGCCGCACTGGCACGACACAAAACTGTTAAATTGTAGGTTATAACAAGTCTCCCATGCGATGCGATCCCTTGTACCCGATCCAGTACGAATCCATGCGCTAATCACTTGTCGTATCAGGAATAGTATGTAGGGACCATCTATGAGCGAATACCCTTTTGTTGACCAGGTGACCATTTCGACTTACGTTCACATCAATCGAAACTGTAGACCCATCAAGTACCTCCACCTGGCAGGTTAAAACTTCAGACATGTTCCCCCTACCGCTCTTTACTAACACGAGATCCAAAGGCGAAAATTGAGGAGGGGCGTTGAGCACGTGATGCCGATAATTACCTAATTAAAGTACTTCGTGTAATTTTTCGAATCTGACAAGTCATTCTCTATGCGAGAAGGTTGGTGGTATATAGGAATCAAAGGCGAGGGTAGTGTAAAAAGCAACGGAACAAGGCTTGTGATTGATAGACCTATATTAGAGCATGGCATGTCGTCATGTTTAACTGTGTGTGCTAATATAGGTCTATTTCAGTTTTTCTTTTCAATCACAAGCCTTGTTCCCTTGCTTTTTACACCACCATCGCCTTTGATTCCTATATACCACCAACCTTCTCGCATAGAGAATGTTTTTATCACTTGTTTCCTAAATTTTTTTGGTGGATTTAGTATTGTATTTAGTTCTTGAAACTTATAGACACCAGGTAGCAAGATCGTCAAATGTTAGAATCGGACAATTCCGCAAACATGCTGCGCCAGGTGCTCTTTGTTTTTCTATGCAATTCCTGGTCGATCGCACTACTTATACCACTGAATTGGTTTAATGTGTATAAAATTGTTTCTTATAACATTCGCTTTTGCATCCATTTATTAAGTATAGGCTATAGCGTATATCAGAACTGTACCTTGAATGCTGAGGCACATCGTTAAAACTATAATGAGCTGGCTTTTAAAGGTTCAATTGTATATGCCTGCTTATTCTTTACTTTTCCAATTTCATCTACAATGATTGGAGTATCATTAAACACGTTTAGCTTAGAAAAAAAATCTATAGGAGGGATTTTTTTAAATCATTAAGTCTACACATAACACCAGTATGAATATTATATATTCCCCAATATTTCCCTGCATCTGTCGTAAACCGCGTGTTAAAAGCAGCAATATACTTTATTTATTGTTAATGACACAATTATAAATTTTTTTAGCCACGCCAGAAGCCGCGCCGCCCCCGTCTTCCTCGTGTGGGGTACGGATTATACCTGGGTCCAGGTGGGACGGGGGAGGGGGGGGGAGGGGTCCAAGAGCGTGTCCTGTATATCCTGGTCCTGGACCTGGACGTTCAAAGGGTGGAGGCGATGGCTCAGGAGCAGTTGGGGACACGGCCGCCATGGCTTGCATCATGTCTTCTTCACTGTCAGTCATCTATCCAGAACACAAATCAAAGTAAAGCATTAAATTATGGCATCAAATCACCATATCTTTTTATACCTTGCTCGAGGTAATAAATGATGCATATGCAAAATATGGGGGAGGGGTGGTTTAGTGATACATGCATGGGTTCTGAAGGTCCTGCCTCCATCCATTCTATACACTGTAAGATGTAGATTATTAATCAGATACCCTGCCCTGGGAAGGACTGCCTCCTTGCAAGTTTTTACTGCCTAACACATACGAATAAGCATATTATAATTTCAAGGACTGCCTCCATAGTACGGGTGCACACCACATATGGTCTCTACCTAGGTATGATACAAGAATTTCTCCATAATAGCATGTCAGCTGATTATGGATTATGAACCTTAGAACTATGTCTGATGCATGTAGGTTCAAGTGGATGCCTATTTGCCATGGGAGCAGCAGGTCTACCATATATCTCTGTTTGGTTTATGAGATATATGTATTATCCACTCAACGGTGGGGTTTCATGAGCCCCCCCAGCTCACTCATTACACATATTCTGACCCATGTTTTTGTCATAGCACAGAAAGAAATATATATGCACACAATGCAGTGTGTGTGTGTACAATATATGATCCTACTTAATTTGGAAAGCATGTCTGTGTAAATTGATCACAAGACTTTCTTATGGCAAACAGACACACATTTTGATCTAGAAGTTCCTGGAATTTTTCAGCTTTGTATAGCAGAGCGATAGTTCAGCAGGTCTACCATATATCTCTGTTTGGTTTATGAGATATATGTATTATCCACTCAACGGTGGGGTTTCATGAGCCCCCCCAGCTCACTCATTACACATATTCTGACCCATGTTTTTGTCATAGCACAGAAAGAAATATATATGCACACAATGCAGTGTGTGTGTGTACAATATATGATCCTACTTAATTTGGAAAGCATGTCTGTGTAAATTGATCACAAGACTTTCTTATGGCAAACAGACACACATTTTGATCTAGAAGTTCCTGGAATTTTTCAGCTTTGTATAGCAGAGCGATAGTTCTATCTCATATGGGACAGTGTCCAGCAAAATCACCCTTCTGGATAGTTTTTCAAGTTTTCAAATTTTTAAATTTCCCATAAGAGCTTCTATCATCCTAAACTGTGTAACCCACTATTGTACCCCCCCCCCCCCCCCCCCCCCCCCCCCACCAACCTCTAGGCGGATGCAGCTGTCTGGTGCACATGAATATTAATGAAGGGAGGGGCAGGGTAAATTCTCATACATGTATACAGCCTCTTTTAACGTTTAATAACACATGCCACTGTCGACATAACAAAAAAAACATAATAATTAGAAACGTATTTATTGACTGGACATCAGTGGGAGGTGCCCAGGCACCCTAGGCCCTCATCTTCCACCCCCACCCTCCTCCCCTTATCTCTTACCTCTGGTCAAGTAAGTCTTCTTTCACTTGAAGCGATAGGAAGTATCTACAAAAGAAATGGTGTCTTTCTTACCTTGCCTTATCAAGTGAGTGACTGTACCTTGTTGCATCATCAAACAAGTATGCTGGATCCACGGGATATAACTTTACTCTGAACCTGAAGTTGTACAGACCATGTGGGTGGCACGGTAACACCAATAGATAACTACAGCTGGACGTAAAGAAACAGAAACGCACGCTTCATCTGTTTTCGGATAGGTTTCATGGGGTCCACCCAATGCTGTATGGTGGAGAGATACATATATATGTATACACTATATACGCAAAGGGGAGGGGGGGGGGGGAGGGAGATTAAAGCTTCCCAACCCACTCCTCTTGAAACACATACATCATACATGTATCCCACCTAAGAAGCCTCTCAGCATTGGTCTTATCAGGAAAGGCAGCCGAGAAATGAGGGGATAGTTTGATGTCTGGTGTTGGTAAACCGTCCAACATGTCTTCAGTTGCTGGACAGCTCTCGCAACACCAATTTGTACATGGAATAATGCCCAAGGATCCCACCACCCCGCCCATATTAAACGGGTGTGCCTTAATTTAAAGATGTCGAGCAGTAGTAAGTACGCCATTTTTACTTACGGTGATGTTTTTGTGGTCTTCGAATTGGAGCCCAAAGTACTCCTCTAGACCCAAGTGACGGGAGAAAGAGGATGCATCAGTGCTATCTTTCAACCATACACTGACTTATAATTTCTGCTTTGCGCCTTACTTCAGTGAACAAAGTGTCGGCGCGCGCCCGTTTCTGTTTCGAGACAAATGGTAAAGCCATTTTGAACTCTTTACACGTACATTCTTTCCGTTGCCATGTTCACCTCCGTGCGCTTCGCACCTCCCCACACACGCACACTCCCACCCACGTAGCGGTCGCCGCACTGGCACGACACAAAACCGTTAAATTGTAGGTTATAACAAGTCTCCCATGCGATACGATCCACTGTACCCGATCCAGTACGAATCCATGCGCTAATCACTTGTCGCATCAGGAATAGTATGAAGGGTAGCTATGAGCAAATACCCTTTTGTTAACCGGGTGACCATTTCGACTTACGTTCACGTCAATCGAAACCGTAGACCCATCAAGTACCTCCACCTGTCAGGTTAAAACTTCAGAAATTTAATACTCTTCCCTAACACGAGGAGGGGCGTTGAGCACGCGATGCCGATAATTATCTAATTAATAGTACTTTGTGTAATTTTTCGAAGCCACATTCGTATCTGATTAATAAGATGTTGAGACAGAAGCTGACCAGGATAACGTTGAAGATGCCGGACTTCACCGAGGAGTACAAGGAAAAGACGGCCGAAAATCCAAAGGCAATCAACCCCACTTCGGCTCGGAAGCAACCTCGCCTTGCTATACGCGCTTCAACGCCAGATGACTGACCGCCAGGTGTTTTTTTTTTTTTTTGTTTTTTTTGTTTAACTGTATTACCAGGTTCAACACATCACTGTCTGATGATACATGGATATATGGTACTGCGTCTGGGAGGAGGCCAGTATGTGCTAAAGAAATGCCCGTGGATCCCTAATTGAAACATGCGAAATTTTATTTTATTTTATTTTTTAGAACGAACAACCCCATTTGAGGCATGATGCAATTATTGAGTTTTGTCTGCAGTTGTGTTCTCCAGTGGCATGTTGTCACTTACTGTGTCCACACCCATTATACGATACTTGGGCTGATTCTGATTTGCTCTGATGAAAACAGATGCGCATGTTGCCAGTGTCTGTGTGAGGGAGAGGGTACACCATGTGATGATGGGATCATCCCGCATAGGCTATGTCATGTGACCCGACTGTCATGTGACCAGATGGTGTCAAGGGGGATGTTAGGCTGAAGTGATGGGTTTGGCAAATTCACATGGAAAGGAGGCACAATATACTGATGTGTGTATTAACCTAAAGCATTTTTTTTTTCAAACATAGCCAGGATGACATTGCAAGTTACAATACATCTCATTCCCACTCCACCCCCTCCTCCACCTCCACCTCCACCCCCTCACCTTGTTTGCCAACATACAAACAGGTACAAATGTCACCTACCAAAAAGAAGATGGACAGGATCCCACCAGAGATGGAAGCATATAACCCTTGTATAGCCACATATGGTGTGTTATCATCAGGCAGGAGCTTGGTAACTGCAAGCAAAATTCCAGTCCATGTGAGCATGCTTCCCCCAATGATAAAACAGGTGATGATAAGAAGCATGTTCTGATTTATCACTAAGGATTAATTTCAATAAACCCATCATGTAGTTGCAGATTCTATAAACGGACCACAGATAATTAATTGCTGTTACTGCCAAAGTTAAGTAACAGGAAGAATTACAAATGAAATCATATATTTGTTCGCTTGCAATTATTATTCAGCAAAAAAAAAAAAAAAAAAAAAGCTTTCAATGAGCTAAATACCCATAAGACCAGCAGTGGGTTGCATTGAAGAAAAAAAAATCAGCGTATGTATATAATTTTGATTTATTGTAATAGTAATATCATATTTTAATTTTTTGATAACTATTACTAACTTCAAATAAGTGCTCATTTCATCAGACTGAATGACTAATTTAACGGACAATAAAATTTTAGGTATTACTAATTTTATTTAGCTTTAGCTAATAAACGAATGAACGGATTTTCTAGTATATTTAATTATAATAAAAGTAATTAACTAATTCTTAAATTCCTCTCCCCCCTTGTGTCGAGGATACTATCGCTTCGGGAATAACGCCGTAGTATTTGGGGAGAAGGAGACATGTTCGCAGCAGCATGGTGAGGCAAACGACTGGACCTGCCGCTATGTAGTACCACTGGGGAAAGTAGTAGCCACTACTTAAGAAGGCAGTGGTGGTATATCTGTGGGATCACTTCATGCGCTAAAATAAATGCGCAATCCGTCATAACTGTGTTTACCTTCGTACGTGCCAGAACACTCCCCAACCCGCCACGAAAATAATCCATCCAGCAGCTGAAATGGCCAACAAGATGACGGTAACCTGGAGAGACCGGAGAGAGCCGGGGGAAAGAGAAAACAAAATCTGAGAAAAAGGCCGCGGGTTCAAATTAATTGTTTATAGACTGGTAACTATTTCGGTATTCGTAGTTTTGGGTCCCAAATATTATATAGTAGACTAAGGCATGCATCTCGCTCCCCGGCAGCTGCAGATGTAGCCGGTTGCATTGGTAGGAAATGCAAACGCATGAGAAATAACGATTGTTACTTCGCAGGGAATATGACACACTTCCAAAAACATGGCACACTCCGAAAATCGTGCAGCTAGCCAGTGTTTGACCAGGCAAAGAATCATAAAATCCATCTGATTTTTTTTTTTTTGTTACATCCTTCACATCAGTCGTAACTACTGACAGAGCAGATTATCACAGTAAGCTACGATGTCTTGCCTGCCTAGCCAATGTACATGTGTATAAATACAAAAGGGAAAAAAATTGACGTCGACCTGAATGCATGCAAAGCGCGAAGCTATCAGTTAAGCTTCCGTCTACTAACGGAGTTTATATTTTCAGGTAGCATTAATAACGTATAGCATCACGCAACAGAATACAACGTACCAGTCTAGCCGGATCTTTGAAACTCTTGATTGAACACACCTGAAAGGCCATGGATTGTACACTGTCACTGCTATGACATCACGTACAGTACATGAGAAAATAGAAAGAAAAAAAAGTGCATGCACATCAGTTTCCTCGCCCATTCCACCTATCAAACCTGGTGTGTCCGATTATAATGGAATCGCTAAGTGCTGCTAATTTTATTATCTTTGTTGCAGTGCACCTGCGTGTGGTATTTGCTAAAATTCAACATGCACGGCCGATTTGATGCCAGGCTTGTGGATTAAGGTGTTTGAAGGCCGTATTATAAAGGGTTCCGCCCATCCAGTATGCATGATACTGGTATATATCGATTGTGTTAGATGGACTTATATAATAAAAAGTGCTCAGGCTTCGTTTGTATCGCTATAACTTCTGAACGATTAACGTTACAGACTTACTATTTGCGCCAATGATTTAGGCAAACCGCAACTGTTGGGAAGCGGGTTCGTAGATCATGGCGCCAATCGAGGGGGAAAATGTGCACGCACTTTGCACAGCTATATCTTCGTAACGGGTACATGTTAATTAATTGCGCGCATCAACTTTGATGCTGCCTTCTGAAAAATTTATAATAGGTGCAACGATCCCATATATATGGGGCCGTGGCAGCGAAAAAGAACCTAGTGCATATTACAAAAAATTTCCAGAAGGAACTTCAATGTTGACGCTTGCAATTAAAACTATGATGTACGCGTAATTAAAAATTCAGGCCACTGTAACTCCATGATGGACAGACTAATTTCCAGTGCGTAAGCATGAAGTTGTAGAGGACCTAGGTGTCTCTTAGAAAATAAAATAATTTGAAAATGAAAAAATATGCACTAGGTTCCTTTTCGCTGCCACGATCCCATATATAAATGGCCGGCTGCCCCCTAAATTGAACAGTTTCCGACAAAATGTCTTCGGAATCGCTATGTATAATAAAAGTGCTCTCCGTGGAGCTGTGACATAGCGGGTCTGGGCACAGGACTACATATAATTTATACCCGCCATGCAATGATTTAAGCAAACCACAAATGCATGGGCGCGAATCGAGCGGGAAACTTTGAAAGGCTATTATATCTTCGCAACGGGCAGAGTAAAAAAATTAACGAACAGGGCAAATCAATAGCAACAGGATTCTTCCAGTACTCTTCCATGTTATGCCGATTTTGAAGCGATTGGGACTCTTCTACAGAAGGATATTTAGATTTTTAAATCCCCGAAGAGCTAATGCCCTTTGTATGAACCGTACGGAGAGGACCTAAAGGACAGAAGTAGGGTGTGCTGCAAGTAGTATAAGTCGGTAGCATCGCCCGGAAGTAATAGCGATTCAAACTAAAGTTAAAGTTAAAGTAAAAGGTGTAAATAATGATTTTGAGCATTAAATCCACGTGTGCCATCTAATATCCCTGCACCCCCCACGTTGCCACCAGTCATGACCAGAGCTTTGCTATGAACAGTCCGTAGGTAACAATGTTACACAACTTGATGATGGACCACGTGTGTGCAGATGTTATCATCAACTTAATTGTTGCAATTTCATTGATGTACGTAAATAGCACAAAACGTTTTGTTATTTGAGCAACACAATATATCGAAACATGTATGAATAAAAAGATGGATGCACATGGTGGGTAAGATATCAAGCAACGGATATAGAATGATTTCTAACTTAGACGGTGTTCTTGAATAATGTTCACCTCAATCTGGTAAAACACAGTTAAAGAATCACTAGGGAAAAAGCAGTAAGCACACCAGCCCCCCCCCCCCCCCCCCCCCCCCCCTCTTCCCCACTCATGCCCTCCCTTATCACACCATTCCCATGTTCCCTTCCCCATTCATGCCCTCCCTTAGCACACCATCCCCATCTCCCCTTCCCCTCCCTTAAAACTTTTGAAGACAGAATAGACCTTTTGTGCTACCTCTTGTTTGCAATCCAACTGTCATACTGTATTGTAACACAATACATGTACACACATGTACACAGACCCAACATGAAATTTTAGATTCTCTTACCCTTCCCCATCACCCTCCCTTGTTCTCCCTTCAAAGGCCCACGAAAGGATACACATCTCAATCCTCTGTCCATGGGATCCCCTATGATGATCCCCAGGGGCTCAAACACAGTTCTGTTCTGCTCACGGATGTACTCCACAGCCTCCTCCACACGCTGTCACAAATGAATCCCACACAAACCAACACACACAAACACACACACACACACACACACACACACACACACACACACACACACACACACACACACACACACACACACCACACACAATCTGTATAAAAATATTACTGTCAACAATATCACATGAAAAAAAAAGTGAAGTGATCAGTTGGGCTATACTGGTTCACATGGTGCGCATGTATGTGCACCTGTTTGATGAGAAATACTAGCCCAGCTCACAGAAGAAATGTAATGATAAGTTATCGGTATCCAATGGGAGAAGGGGAGGGTATCCAGGAGGAGGAGGAGGGGGAGGGTATCCAGGTGGAGGAGGGGGAGGGTATCCAATGCGAGAAGGGGAGGGTGTCCAGGAGGAGGAGGTGCAGGATATCCAGGAGGAGGAGGAGGGGGAGGGTATCCAGGTGGAGGAGGGGGAGAGTATCCAATGGGAGGAGGGGGAGGGTATCCAATGTGAGGAGGGGGAGGTGTATTGAATATGGAGGAGGGTGACTCAATCTGCCTAAATTGATCGATTGATTTGGTACGTTCCCAAACATAATTCGTGTACGTGTAAACTATCAGATGTATGGAGCACAGTATGTGACAAGATGTGGCACACACATAAAGTTGCTTTTGCACACCAAGCTTGAAATTGATGTGCGGCAGGGAAGAAAGGAAGGAGAAGGAAAGTGGATGGAAGAGTGTAAGTTGTGAAGGGAAGGTTGGGAAGGACAGGACCAAAAGGGGAGAGGGAGGAGTGATGAGGTAGAATGAGGGTGAAAGGCATGGAGGAGGTGGTGTAAATGGCCCTAGCTGCATATTCCTATCACACAATGTACATTCTACCAGCTTATGAACATGCTAGAGATTTGTAAAGGGAGTCCCGTACAGACATGCAACCCTTCTCTTAATGATCACCCCTGTTTATCAACAATGATTTTTATGGTCAAATGACTATCTGCTCCCCTCACTGCACGTTTACCTTCTCATAGCTTGTCTTGCAACAATAATGGGATAGATATCCCGTAAGACAACCTAGGCAACCCTCGAGGTACACCGCGCACGTGAGGGCTTCGGCTCGCTGGAATATCTCGTTGATGTGATTAATTGTGTCGTTGTATACGGATTCATCGACCTGGGAAGGGGTGAATTTGACGTAACGGGTAAGGACCACACGACGCACACGATCAGAAGGGTGTCTGTAAGTGTATCATTGCTAGTAAACAGATGTAAGCATTTATTGTTTCTTTGAAGGATTTTGTACACACATTTTTCATGGGTCGCCGTTAGTTTATGGTCTTTTGTCCTTCCCCACATTTAGCGTTACTTCTCACCTTCCCGCGTAGTTCATGAGGAAATTCTGTCGCAAATTTTACTGCTATTCCTTGACTGTAGTCTCTCTGAATGAACAACTTCTTCGTTGGACTGTGTCCATCCATACCGCGACAACAGAAATGTTGTAAAGTGTTCAGATAATTAGAAACAGGTATTTTCTGCGCGGGGGTGTTACTATGGACATCATTCACGCACGAAGAACAGTAAATATGGGTAACACAAAATAATTATACATTAAGGAATATGGAAAAGGGTCCGGTGGAAGTATTGTTTACAAGGGACCACGTCGTACTAGTAAAGGATGCGCACAGTCTTTGGTGCAGTCGAAAGAATGGTGCTCTGAATCCAGGCAATGGTGAGTTTCGGCGATTTGTTCAAGCGTTTTTTTTTTTTTTTTTTTTGTATCAGAGTGGTGTATTATGTAAGTACGCGCCACAGCTTTTGTATGGGCTGCTTCTTGCTATAAAACCATCTTTCGTATTCAGAGCTTAAGCGAGATGCGACATTCACACACGCTGGATACGCTTACGGCGTAATTGGGAAAGTGAAGTTCTTCTCAGGTTTGTGCTCGCGCAAGAGGGAGGGAGGGAGGGAGAGAGAGCATGTGTGTGTGTGTGTGTGTGTGTGTGTGTGTGTGTGTTCATGTGTAGTCGAGCGATTCTTGAATAACCGTTGTAATTGGTGCGCTAACCTCCTCCCCCATCTTCTGCTCCCTTCCCGGACCAACACCTCTTCCATTCCCTTTTACCCAACCCCAAACTCGTTTCTTCTTCTCCCTCCTCCTCCCCCTCCTCCCCCCTCCCTGATCTTACCCCTCGGCAGATGCAGAGTGGAAGCTGTTGTTGATCTCCCAGGTATCCAGTCGCGGCGTACTCCCTCACTGGGGTGAGATATTCTGCATTGAACATGTCACAGTCCTGCCTCTTATGGAGGATCCACAGCCAGAGAGCAGCAGGCCAGAGGTGTGTGTCCCACCCCTACCCCACCCCCTTCCACTGCCCATTAACAAGTATCATCTCTTGACCCAATCATGCTATCCACTTGACCCTTCTCTGCGTACTGTCAATTCATGGTTTTTTTTTTTAAAGTATCATTTATATGTATTCTGGCTGGACCTTGGATCACTTCCCACCCCGCCCCCTTCCCCACCCCCCATCTTCCCTCCTTCCCCTCCCCTCCCTCCCCCTCTCTCCTTCCTCCCCCTCTCCCCTTCCTCCCCCTCTCTCCTCCTCCTCCCTCCCCTCTTCCCTCCCTCCTCCTCTCCCCTCCATCCCCCTCTCCCTTCTCCCCTCCCTCCCCTCTCCCTCTCTCCCCCTCTCCCTCCCTCCCTCCCCTCTCCGTCCCTCCCCCTTTCCCCTCGCTCTCCTCTCCCTCCCCTCTCCCTCCCCTCTCCCCTCCCTCCCCTCTCCCCTCTCCCCTCCCTCCCCTCTTCCCTCCCTCCCCTCTCCCCTCCCTCCCTCTCCCCTTCCTCCCCTCTCCCCTCCCTCCCCTCTCCCCTTCCTCCCCTCTCCCCTCCCTCCCCTCTACCCTCCCTCCCCTCTACCCTCCCTCCCCCTCTCCCCTCCCCTCTCCCCTCCCCTCTCCCCCTCCCCCTCCCTCCCCTCTCCCTCCCCCTCTCCCACCTCCCTCTCCCTCCCTCCTCTCTCCCTCCCTCCCCTCTACCTCCCCCTCTCCCCTCCCCTTTCTCTCTCTCCCCTCCTTCCCCTCTCCATCTTTCCCCCGCCCCCATTTTTCCACTTGAATTTATCTCTATTTTGT
The DNA here is from genome assembly GCA_963681505.1 of Eunapius fragilis. Classification (NCBI taxonomy): domain Eukaryota; kingdom Metazoa; phylum Porifera; class Demospongiae; order Spongillida; family Spongillidae; genus Eunapius; species Eunapius fragilis. Next base: position 4,820,798 of record OY811986.1, on the reverse strand, counting down.
CCCTTTCTACCTACTCTTATCCTACCCCACCCCTAACCATTCAAATCATCTCTATGCCATCCCCCTCAATCACCCACTGGTACCCCCTCCCCCTCCCCCCCCCCCCACTACTCTACATTTCAAACTTCCTTACCCTTCAGGGTGACTTGGACTCTGCACAGTCTCACAGAAGGGGCTCCAAAGCCACTCAGAAGGAAAGACCCAAAGAGATAGAAAAGCTGGAGAAGAGGCTTACAGAGGTGTGCACCTCATGGGGAAGGAGGGGGGAGGGGGGGGGGGGAGACGGCCAATTGCTATTAAATCATGGGTAATTTATCAGGCACACGCTGTAGAAATTGAGGGGGGTAGGACCTTGTGCATAGGGGGTACCTTTGACTATGTTTGCATTACTTGGTGGGGATGATATGTTCATGTATGTGTAGCACATGTTTACATGTGTGTGCATGTGTTTGTACATGTGGTATGATTACACACCAGTACATGTATACACCTTGCTTCCAATGTTACTACATTCTCACATGCCCCTATGATGTTTGTATTCAACAGATCCACACACCTCACTATACAGTAACTGTTCCACATGGCCACATTAGTGCATGTGTGTGTTTGGGGGGGGGGGGGGTGTAGATGCCATAAGTGATATCTTTCTCTACCCCATGGACCTCCTTAAACATATATGAGAACAGTGCCTGCTGTCTATGTTCAACGACTCCCAGTCCTTCTACTATTGCACCAGCTCTAACCTCACCCAGTCATTCCAGAGGAGGATGGTGACAGCTGATTGTGAACCTGTGACCCCCTGGATGAGGGTAAGTGTGACCCGTACCCCTGGATGAGAGCAAACCAGCTGGCACAGATGCTTGCACACTTACACACACACACACACACACACACACATGCACACACACACATAAGCACACACACACACTACCACACATCCTCATGCATACTGCACATCTCATCCATCCTCGTACATTCAATACCCTCATGTGCACACATACACCCACACATGCTCATGCACACACACACATATGCACATGCGCACACACTCACACTTACATGTACACACACACACGTGCACAGTCACACACACCCATGTACACATAAGTGGGAATGCACTTACCTATGAGCTAATGGTGGGACAGATGGGGCACTGGTCATGGAGGAAGAGAGAGTTTTTTGGGGGGTTGAGGTTCTCGGAATACAAAGAGGCATCACTGGGGTATCATGTGGGGATATCGGAAGCTGGGGGTGAAAGCTTTAAATACGAGGGGATGAACAATCAGCAGCTGTAAAATGGCACGACTAGCCCTGCTCAGTGGGCAAGTCAAGCCACTTTTTTTTTTTTTTGATACAACTCTTGAGTACAGTTTTATGTGTAGGCCCCAAACCTGTCTGATCCCAAGTTTTAAAATCCTGGTATCTTGTAACAAATGAATTTATAGTTGATTATTAGATACACAAAGCCAACAATTCAGAACATGCATTATGGGCCTTGTAATAATATCATAACGGTATTGTCTGTTGTTGCTTTGCCTATTAAAAATTAGGTGCAAGTTATTTTTTGTATGGGAAAAAAGACCATCTTATTACCATTTTCACACTGTCTCCATAAGCGATGTTATTTCACAGTCTTGTCCCACAGTTTGGGAAGGGTACATGCAGCCAGCCACTCTTTGTTTTGTGCCTTTACGTTAGTATGTGGCCATGTTTGCTACAACTTCAGGTTGACGAGCGTTTCTTTTGGAACAAATGGATGCTCTCTGACCTTATTGAGGACAATTATGCTGTGAGTAAAGATGGGGAGCACGACAAAGCTGTTAGCTAGAGCGATGCACTAGGTCAGAGTGTATGTTGTGCATGGTCCATGAGTGAGGGTGGCAGTGAATTCTTGTGTGTGTGTGTGTGTGTGTGTGTGTATGTGTGTGATTGTCGCCAGCTAGAGTTTGCACAGTGCCAAAGGTGCCAAAGGTGTGTAACAATATAACAATAGATTCTGAAGGTGTTTTTACTTAACTACATCGTAGCATAGTGAAACCATATGTTTCTTTTGCAACTGCCAGTATTTCTGTTTCACCACATTGTAGTATTATGTGGGGTTACGTTTGGATAACACGGGCCAACGGTACTTGTATGGCTGCTCTTGCCATTCATCAGTTTAGCATAACAATGGTGTACCACTGCATTTACAATGGTGTCCTGCTGCATTTACAGCAACATACTGTTGCATGCATGTGTCAACCACGTGGGTATGCCAGTAGTCACATATATATGGTTTTATGTACGGCTGCTCCTATCCTCTTAGGAGAATCCTTGTAACACTTATGTTGTATGGCATGGGGACTGATTTTTCTGAGCTAGAGAGAGAGAGAGAAAGAGAGAGAGAGAGAGAGAGAGAGAGAGAGAGAGAGAGAGAGAGAGAGAGAGAGAGAGAGAGAGAGAGAGAGAGAGAGAGAGAGAGAGAGAGAGAGAGAGAGAGAGAGAGAGAGAGGAGAGAGAGAGAGAGAGAGAGAGAGAGAGAGAGAGAGAGAGAGAGAGAGAGAGAGAGAGAGAGAGAGAGAGAGAGAGAGAGAGAGAGAGAGAGAGAGAGAGAGAGAGAGAGAGAGAGAGAGAGAGAGAGAGAGAGAGAGAGAGAGAGAGAGAGAGAGAGAGAGAGAGAGAGAGAGAGAGAGAGAGAGAGAGAGAGAGAGAGAGAGAGAGAGAGAGAGCAATACAGCATGGAGCCTTTTGTTCGAAGGAGATGGTGTGGCTCTTTACTGCAACTGGTTTTCACTTCAGGGACCCCTAGGGGACCCTTGGATCGTCCCAGTGATCCAGGGCTATGTGGAGTGCAGGGTACTCAGGATCCGCCCGGCAGAGACCACACCCCATCCCCTTGGCAGCACCGAGGGGGGCCCCCCTAAGTTGAAGATGAAACTCAACGTACGACATAGTCACCGTGCCGACCCTGAACAGATTCAACTAGGTGATAGGGACAGGCTTGACGCTTTGACTGGTGAGTGTGCAATGTGTTATGACAGGAAACAGCCCCTCAACCAGTTATGTTTGAGCTTGCTGTTACTTCCCTTGATAAGGGAAGTGCGATGTTTATATTTATTTTTTTAATTCCCATAACATTACATGATGGTTATTGGTTGGGGGGGGGCCCCCCCCCCTTCCCTCCCTTCCCTCAACCAGGAAATGCCAATCAAAGCCCTTCAGATGATATGATTGACGGCTACGAATCAGACGTGGAGGACGACACAACGGAGGGAACGAGCAAGCCTGGCGATAACCAAGAGCGTCTCTCGCTGAAGGCAAAGGACGCGCCCAGTGATGGGGAGGTCCTGCTGGCAGACAGCCCCGCCGGGAGAACTAGCAGCCCACCCCGCTCCCCCTCTCCCACTGTATCCCAGCCCGAAGCTCCACCCATGTCCCCACCCAAGGATCTACCCTCCTCCCCGCCAAAAGACACTCGAGTGGCCGAAGGCGGTGTTGAGGGCGTTGTCAGGAGGCAGTCTGAGGCCAGGGGAGGTGGTGGGGGTGGTGGTGGTGGTGGTGGTGGGGGTGGGGGGGATGAGGCAGATGCAGGCAGTAGCTTCACACTTGCCCTGATCTCCAGGCGGAGCAGGCACAGAGCAGGTAACATGGATGTGTGATGGAGGAGTGGGGGAGTTGTATAGTTGTGGTGAGAGTGTTTAGGAGAGACAGTGGGCATGTTGAGGACAATGGTGACCTTTGCCTTTCAAATGTGGTAAACTGATTGTGGGGATATCTCCTGTCATTAGGCATGCGCTATCTGAGGAGAGGCATTGATGAAGAAGGCTATGTTGCAAACTATGTTGAGACAGAGATGGTGAGTACTGTCGGCCATTTTACGTGTGGTTTTATGTCGACTGATGTGGCACATTTCATCGCATGCATTTATCTTCCTGTGTGTTAGGTGGCACTTGTGGGTAATCACATGTTGACCTACAACATTGTACGCGGTTCCGTTCCAGTCTATTGGACCCAGCCTGGAATCAAATACAGACCAAATCCAATTGTGGAACGAAGTGAGCAGAAAAGTGAAAGTGAAGGATTCTTTAGGATGGGGTTATAACTGCAGATGTGCATTTGTCGTTGGAGATTGGGTGTCCCTTTGTGTGTTCTGTGAGCAGTGTGCATGAACCTGTGTGTATCATCTGTGTGTGTCTGTGTGTGCGTATGTGTGTGCATCATGTCACATGGACTTGTGCTCGCCTCTGTAGCGGATGAAGAGACTCAGAAAGCCTTTGCTAAACACTTCAAGCAGGAATTAGACCTCTATCGAAGCACGGTGAGGGATTATTGTTTACTACCGCAGTGTGTAATTTATTGGCATTATTAGCGAGCAGTTTGTTGGCGCATGCTTGCGTGTGCACGTGTTCACTATCTGAGCAGACCCCCCTTACCTACTTACACACAGGCAATAGTAAATTTGGTGAACCAGAGAGGAATGGAACAGGTATGCTTTTTGTTAGTGGTATATGTTATTCCTCTTGTAAGGGTAGTCAAACTTGTCTTCCTAACCTCAGTCTACAATTCTGTCATGCTTCATACCGTTATGGTACATGCTACATGTAGTTACGTGTACTCTCATCTATAAAAAAAAAGGACCTGGTTTTTGGATTGATTATCACATTACTGTGTGTTGGGTACATATTTCGTGCCTTTGTGTTTGTGAAAAATCAGCTCAATTGAGGGAGGAACCACCAGTGCTTTTATTAATAGTATGCCAAGTTTCCCATTAGCACCCTGCCTCACCCTCTTTTTCAATAAATTATTACAACTAAACAGACAGACATAAGATGCCAGCAAAGATGTAACACATCACATCAGTCAGGGTTACATCCCTTTGATGCTCTCACTCCTCCCTCCACCTCCACCTCTCCCTTTCCTTCTCTCCCCTCCCTGTCCCTCCCCTTCTCTCCATTTCCCTCCTCCTCCCTCCACCCCCTCTCACTTTCCCTCCTTGTTACCTCTCCTCCCTTACCCCTTTCTTCCCTCGCTCCATCCCCTCCTCCCCTATCTCCCTCCCTCCCCTCCCTTCCCTTCCCTCTCCCCTCCTCCTCTCCCATCCCTTCCCTCTCCTCCCTCCTCCACTCCTCTCCCTCCCCTCCTCTCCCTCCCCTCCTCTCCCTCCCCTCCTCTCCCTCCCCTCCTCTCCCTCCCCTCCTCTCCCTCCCCTCCTCTCCCTCCCCTCCTCTCCCTCTCCCTCCCCTCCTCTCTCCTTCCCCTCCTCTCCCTCCCTCCTCTCCCTCCCCTCCTCTCCCTCCCCTCCTCTCCCTCCCCTCCTCTCCCTCCCCTCCTCTCCCTCCCCTGCTCTCCCTCCCCTCCTCTCCCTCCCCTCCTCTCCCTCCCCTCCTCTCCCTCCCCTCCTCTCCCTCCCCTCCTCTCCCTCCCCTTCTCTCCCTCCCCTCCCCTCCCCTCCCCTCCCCTTCCCTCCCCTCCCCTCCCACTGCCTACTCTCTTTCAGATCCTTTCAGATGTGTACAGAAAACATGCCCACCTGCTGGACAATCCTTTTATCACATACATCGAGTTTGATTTCAACATGCACGAGTACGTTACATGCACGAGTACGTTACATGCACGAGTACGTTACATGCACGAGTACGTTACATGCACGAGTACGTCACAGTTGTCAGTTAACACTTCCTACTACCCTCAGCAAGACAGATGGTGTGGCAACTCTCGTGAGCCATCCTTTTGTTGAAGATATTGCAAAACGGTTCAAATTTTCCTGGTCAGTTATCTGCTATGAGACGAGTTGTGCTAACACAAGCAAACTGTGCCTTGGTTTCAACGCACAGGATGGACAAGAGCAATTTGGACGTGCCTCTTTGCAACCAGGAAGGGATATTTCGTGTCAACTGCATGGACTGCCTGGACAGGACCAATGTAGTGCAGTCTATGTTTGCACGCAGCGTCCTCCTATCTCTAGTGAGTGTAGAACTTTGGTGCATTGTTTGTGTAGGTTTGGTATTCAAGCTAAGTTATGTTTTACAAACAATACATGTTGTATATATATATATGGAACAGTGTCCAGCAAAATCACCCTTATGGTACTTTATCAAATATTCCAGGGACAAGCAAAAGAAAAGTAACGCTCACATTGAAATGTATGGCTAATTATAAATTCAGTGCCTAATAACTTTATGATGGATAGTCCAATTTTGGATGCATAAGGGCCATTTGATAGAAGCTCTTTGGAGTTCACGGAAAATTAAAAAAATTGAAAACTTGAAAAACTACCCAGAAGGGTGATTTTGCTGGACACTGTCCCATATACTATATATATATATACTTGTGGAGAACACATAAAAGCACACATGTACATATGCATGCCCAAGTGCGCAACAAGAAACGGTATTGCTCCAATTAATGCACACCTTATAAAATTGCCCCAACCGCTGCTACACTATTCCCTAGCTACACAAACTGGGCGTGCTTCACTTTGAGGAGAGCCTTGAAGGAGAAGCCCTCCAAGGATACAAGGAGATGTGGGCCAACAACGGAGACGTCATTTCAAGGCAGTACACAGGAACAGCCGCTATGAAGGTGCTGCAAGTTGTACCCCCTTTGGGTCCACTTCCACTTCATCCCAAAAGCAGTGATATGATTGATGCCCCCCTCCTCCCCCCCACCCCACCTCTTCCCACCATTATTTCATCTTCAGGGCGACCTTACCCGCTATGGTGAGAGAAAGATTATGGGCATGATGAAGGATGGATATTACTCTGCTAACAGGTTGGCCCACACATTCACACCAGCTGGATAGAAGTGATGCTGCAAACCCTATGTGGGCATTATTGCAGTAAACCACCACCAGTGCCATTGCATGTCTCCCTGTAGGCACCCCCCCCCCCCCCTCCCCGCTCATGCCATTTTTGGACACAGTGTGGGTACTGGTTGTTGGATTGTGCAACACTCACATGGTGCAAGGGCCATCCTCTTAACCCAGGGTAGCTAGTTGTACCTTGTGGTGCTGATATTCATTGAAGATCACCCTTAAAAAAAAAATTTTTAAAACAAAAAAAATCTTTTTTTTAGATATTACCAGAGTAATTTCCGTGATGTCTACAAGCAGGTGGTGGTGGGTGAGTTGTCTTTGCTGTGCGCCTACATGTAATAGTTTGTAGCTGAAGGCATTTGAATTGCTTGTGTTTGGCTGTCGTTCTTGTGGTTAGCATTTGATGGTGTGACATGGTACTTGTACTGTACATGTACGTACACATACATATACACTGTACATGTGCATAATGTAGATTAATACTATTTAGTGTACATGTATTTGCTTGATGGTACTGTTTAGGAATCGGAACAGAGTTCAGTGGGGCTAATTTGGGGTGCTAATACCACTTTATTTTTAAAAGACGATAATGTGCTTTTTGTGCGCCAAACTCTATCACATTTGCGTTTGTCTTCCTTTCCAACAGATCTGATGCAGGGTTGCAACTCCACCGAGGCCTTTGCCACGCTTCCCGAGCAGCTGAGGGGGCTGGAGGAGGAGATGAACGACAACGTTACACCCTGGTCCCTGGACAAGGAAGAGCACGTGGTGGACAGCGTCATCAGGTGTAGGACTGAGCTGTACCCTGACAAGAACATGAGAGTGCAGGGCTGGATGCTGACAGAAGCGGCTGGGTACAGGTAAATTGTAAACATTGAGTATCGCTCAGAATGACAACGGCTGGCTGGTTTACCTACGGTACATTATCAGACAAGAAAACAAATTCCCCTCCCCCCCCCCCCCCCCCCATTGAAAGTGGATTGTTATTAAAATGCAGTCTGCAGTCATGACACATGTTTTGTCAGGTCATAACTGCACATGTGGAGTGTTAGGGAGGGAGGGAGGGAGGGAGGGAGGGAGGGAGGGAGGGAGGGAGGGAGGGAGGGAGGGAGGGAGGGAAGGAGGGAGGGAAGGAGGGAGGGGGGTGGGGGAGGGTGGGAAGGAGGTTGGGTGGGAGGGAGGGAGGGAGAGACCTATGCTATCTTCACATGCAGACACTCACCTAGCTCTGCCTGTCTTCTCTCCGCTCTTTGCAGCTTTGTAGATGCATCACTAACGGAGAAAGAGTGTGTTGTGCTGCATTGCGTGGACAACAATGAGCTGTGTGTTGTCAGGTATTGTTGTCTTGTCTTGTGTGGTTGAAACCCCCCCCCCCTCCCTCTCCCAATCCTTTCCCCTTATTCCTGCCTTTGTATATATTTTAGGCATATGTGTGACCCTCTTTCACCCCGTAAGAGGTCAATTATCCCTGATGGGTCATTAACCCTTTGCATCAAGGGTCTCTCTATATCATTAACTCTGAAGAGTCCCTTAAACATTATTAACCCTGACAGTCTCTTTGCATCATTAACTGCGAGGGGTCCTTAAAGATGTACATGTGATCTTCATTATTTCTCAAAAAAATTTGTTTCAAAAATTATGTTATGACATTTTATTATGAAATCTCTGTTTGCGTGCACTCTATACCCTTGATATTTTCCTGGTATTGGTTGCAGCCTTATAGCAGTTAACAATGCCAATGTTGCACAATATTGATGAAGGAAACAAGATTAACTGAAAAGCATGTGTTTTAGCAGTTAAAGCATACACACACCCTGGTAGTTATAAACAAACTTTATCCAAAGATAACCGTATTGTACACTCCCTAACCCAAATACACACTGGGTGTGTTGCTGGTCTTCATGTACCGGTCGTTTGTCTTCTTTCTGTTTCCATTATAACTGTGCATTGATGCGTAAAAATCGTGTGCTTGTAACAAAATGGGGCTATGAGTGTGTGAAAAGTTTGTCTGCTATTTGCAGCTACACAACACTCACCCATCAGATAACATGCTTCATCCGAATACCCATGGATAAGGTTCAAAAGCTAGTCATCGGTAGGTCTCCAGTGTCATTGGCAGGATGTAAGTGTCCTCCTTCCTCCTCCTCCTCCTCCTCCTCCTCCTCCTCCTCCTCCCTCCTCCTCCTCCCTCCTCCTCCTCCCTCCTCCTCCCTCCTCCTCCTCCTCCTCCCTCCTCCTCCTCCTCCCTCCTCCCTCCTCCTCCTCCCTCCTCCCTCCTCCTCCTCCTCCTCCTCCTCCCTCTTCCTCCTCCTCCTCTTCCCCCCTCGTTCCACTAAAGGTCCAGTGGGGTCCATTCTTAACTCGTCACGGAGGATATATATGAGACTGTTTTACAGCCCTGGTGATGATGAAGAACTGTGCTATTTCACGTTCAAGACTGTCAACTTTACGTCCCTTGAGGAAGACAAGAGTATGACTGTAGTAAATGTAGTATTCAGAGATGCACACACTTTTATACTTGCCATTTTTATATCTACATGTATTCTGTACATGGGTATGTGTGTACATGCGTATGTATATGTGTATATGTGTATGGGAATACAGTGTGTATATGTGTATGTGCATACATGTATGTAAGTGCGTATATGTGTATGTGAATACATGTATGTGTTGTGTATATATATGCCTGTATGCACTTTGTGCATTCCTGCAGCCACTTTGAGGAGCATTGCAGACACATTTGCACTCATCCAGCCAAGCATAATTGTTCAGGAACAGAAGTTGACACGGTGTGTACATCAATGTTCATGTGTGGGTGTAGTCTTATGGATGTCTGGGTGTGTGTGTATGTGTGGTTGTTTCATGTATGTCTTGTTACGCATGCTGTAATGCACAATGAGAGAGATCTTTCATGCTGTTGACTGTCTCCAATCACCAAGCACCTTAAAACAGCTTGCTATGAGCATTCAGTGTGACTAATACTCTGGTATGAAGTGCTGTGATATCCCAAGTAGTTGTCAGCAATCTACTTCTACTGCCTCTACTGCCTATGTCCCCTAGGGCATATGTTGCCTATTTTGCCTAGGGCATATGTTGCCTATGTCCCCTAGGGCGTATGTTGCCTATTTCCCCTCTAGAGGGCATATGTTGCCTATTTTGCCTAGGGTATATGTTGTCTATGTTCCCTAGGGCATATGTTGCCTATTTTGCCTAGGGTATATGTTGTCTATGTTCCCTAGGGCATATGTTGCCTATTTTGCCTAGGGCATATGTTGCCTATTTTGCCTAGGGCATATGTTGCCTATGTCCCCTAGGGCGTATGTTGCCTATTTCCCCTCTAGAGGGCATATGTTGCCTATTTTGCCTAGGGTATATGTTGTCTATGTTCCCTAGGGCATATGTTGCCTATTTTGCCTAGGGTATACGTTGTCTATGTTCCCTAGGGCATATGTTGCCTATTTTGCCTAGGGCATATGTTGCCTATGTCACCTAGGGCATATTTACTTGAATTTCACTTTCATCAGATGTTGAAGTTGAAGAGTTCTGGGGTGGAGGGAGGGGGGGAAAGGGGCATAGGGGTTAAGAGGTACATTGCTTATAGGGTAGTGCAGGCGAAGGGGGAAAAAATCTGGCCACTTGATTTCCTGTACCTCAAATCAGGTATGGTTTGCCAGGTACATGTATTATGTCTGTATTAGACAGTTTGGTAGCTAACATATTGTATAGTATATATTTTCACTCCACAACACACATGCATAACAACACACATGCACATACACACACAAACACACACATGCACACACATACATGCATGCATGCGTGCACACACACACACACACACACACACACACACACACACACACACAACTTCCATATCCCCTGGCCACAGGAAGAGGAGTCCTAACCACCAAGGTGTCATATATTTGGTCCTTCAGCAGCAGGACAAGGACTATGACAGCGAGCGGTTGTCGCAGGCACCAGCGGTGTTTGACGAAGCAGCGTTCGAGGCATCCCTGTCGGCACCAAGCTCACCTGAGCCACGAAGGAAGTCCCACCACCCCCACGAGGAGCTCAAGAATAGGAGGAGCCAGAGTTTTGACAATCTCTTGGACGTCCCGGCGTCAGAACAACCCCTTGGTCCTTACTCTCAGGAGAGTGACTCGGCAGAATCGGATGAAGAGAACATGTTGGGTGTGCCTGTGGTTGAAGGTGGTGTCCCCCGTGCGGGGGTGGAGATTACTGGGAAGGCCAGGCGGAACAGAACAGAGCTCCCTGTAGCGTCCGCTCTCTCGGTTTTGAAAGGGAAGGCGGGGAAGTTGTTTAGAAAGGTCAAAGGGCATCCGGGCTCCAATGCGTCTACAGGTTCGGAGCAGGAGGAGTCGAGTCTGAAGTTGCCCGCCAGCTCTAGAGAGAAACAGCGAGACCATTCCCCATCTCGTCCAGAGAAATTTGGACCTCCTGGTACAAAGCCATCATCTAGTCATGGAGGAATCCCCCCACTGGAGACTCAGGGTAGATATATTTGCATATGAACTTCTTTTTTATTCTTTTTTTAAAACCAGCATCTATTCAAGATGTTAGCTATTACATCATGTGTCACATTGTGTAAAGTTTAATTTATTTGTTTGTTTGCCGACTCAGGGTTATCAATTTACTATAAATCAATACATACATGATTCTGCGCGTTTATTGCTGTGTGTAATTGCACAGTACTTGACTTGGCCTCCCAATTTCGATCATTTTAGATAGCCGATCCGAGTCCACCTTAATTACGTCCAATTCCACCCGGGCTATATAAGATCAATAACTGTCAAAATGGGGAGAGGTGGGGTAGCTTTTTTTTTTTTTTTTCCCCTTGCTACTATCTTATAATTATGGCAGGTAGTTTTCATAATTTGCGAGGATTATAGAGCTAAATTATCCTAGCGTGAGTATAAGATGATTAATTTTCATATGGCGTCTCGCAAATCGGTCTCGCGCCACACTTGTGGGTTTGAATAGCAACGCGTGCCTAGCAACCAATTGTAATGAGCCACACAATTGTTCATAGCAACGCGTACTTAACAACCACAAGCCTAGATATGCACGTACAGTGTTCATTCTCATCGTTACAGCACCAATAAATCAATGTTATACTGGCATGCTATATAGGTTGTGTAGTAACTAAGACGAATATTTAGGAAGCAGGGAGAGTAGAATCAGATGATGATGTTGATGGTGATGATGATGGTGATTGATGATGATGATGATGATGAGGATGATGATGATGGTGATGGTGATGGTGATGGTGATGGTGATGGTGATGGTGATGTGATGATGGTGATGGTGATGGTGATGGTGATGATGATGGTGGTGGTGGTGGCGTGGCGGTGGTGGTGGTGGCGTGGCGGTGGTGGTGGCGGTGGTGGTGGCGGTGGCGGCGACGGCGTCGACGGTGATGATGATGAATGATGACGACGGTGATGATGATGAATGATGACGACGGTGATGATGATGAATGATGATGATGATGATGATGAAGTTGATGAAGCAAAAATGCTGGCGGCGGACCCCATGCACGGGATGGTTGGATAAGGATGACAGCTGCCACCGGTCGATCCAGATTGCGTTCCAGCGAGCGAAATGTCGACGCGAAGAAGCGCCCGTAAAGCTTTTATTCATCAGGCTTTGCCACTGCAGACAATCTCCATCTTCTCCATGCAGTAAATACCTTAATGGCTTAGTAACACCTCTAAATGTCATCTCACCAGAGTCAGTATTGAGTCCCCTACCGTTTCCAACGGAATCTTTATGCAAAGCTAGATAGTCTAGCCTGTTTGAAACATCATTCCCTGCAGATAAAGCCCGCCTTCTCTCAACATCAGCTTCTTATACCTCGGTAGAACCTAATTTTGACCGAGTGAATTTTGCATGGCAATCATGTAGTGGCTGGGCTTAGATACTTCAAGGGGCTCTTGCTGTCCACTCTGCCCCTGATATAGCTTTGGATCCTCTTGGCACCATGCGATATCTTGTAGGCGAGGTGACACTGTAATCCATCATAATCAGCTGCAAGACACCTTTCGTAGACCTCTGTCTTTTATTGTCTGTCTCAGTTAATAAGAAAGTTAGGAAAAGTTAGAAAAATTACTGCAGAAGATACCGGCCAAAACGGATATAAATTTCCATTTATTACTAACTCTCAATTCAAATACGTATTGCCGGTGGTTTGTGGCATAGAATGATAATTAGACTGAGCATACAGCTAAACAATGTCCATTCCCAAAAAAACTCCTCCCAAAACGAGTAGTATCGCAAAATGTCTACATAATGTTCTCAAAGCTATAACTCAGAAACTGAAACAAAAAGAAGGTAGGAGTAACACCATTACTTTTGAACATGGATTTCAATTTTGAAGCTTTGGGGATAAAGGAATCAGGTGTTACATGTGTTTGTAGGTATTAAACTCAAATATCGTAAAAATCCTATATCTGTCAGAGAAAAACTTATATCTCCAGTATCTAGCATGTCTTGGACCAACTAAATATAGGTTAGACACTGATGTCTAACCAATTTAGACAATAGCAACGCGTACGTAGCAACCAATACATTATCGCGCAACGCGATAACGATAACGGGAGGGATTCTAAGTGCCAGTGGGGGGGATTCTAAGTGCCCGGGCACTTAGAATCCCCCCCACTGGCACTTAGAATCCCTCTCTAGGTTTCTACCGCGTTTAGATACCTGCAATTGACCAATCAGATTGCGCGAATCACTTCCGCTATTGTCTAAATATAGGTTAGACACTGAAACCGAGGGATCTACGTGATTTAGAATCGTAGATCCCTCGGTTTCAGTGTCTAACCAATTTAGACAATAGAACGCGTACGTAGCAACCAATTCATTATCGCGCAACGCGATAACGATAGGGATTCTTAGTGCAAATGGGGGGGGGGGGGGGGGGATTCTAAGTGCCCGGGGCACTTAGAATCCCCCCCCCCCCCCCCCCCCCCCCCCACTGGCACTTAGAGTCCCTCTCTATGTTTGTACCGCGTTTAGATACCTGCAATTGGCCAATCAGATTGCGCGAATCACTTCCGCTATTGTCTAAAGAGTGTTGCTTAGTGCAAAATGAGTATAAATTGGCACGAGACAAACACATACCACTGACAAGATACAAAGCACCGAAGTAGCAGTAACACAACTCTCTTAGTACTTGAGACAGACAATAGGGGTGCTTGAAGATAGAAACAGGCAATGGTTTCATTCCTGACCTTTCTTTGTCTCGTCCTGCAGTTGTCTTGGTAAATAATTGGTCAGGATGGCCTCCAGCTGCTTTTGACTTGACAGCGCTTTGTCTCCATCCGAGGCAAGTGTCACTTCCGTTATAGCAGCCTAGTGGCTGAGCAAAGAAAGCACCTTGCCAATGACCACTAATGCCACACTCTGGGTTGGACTTACATTCCCCTTACAGCTGTAGAGTGCTATGGTAACAGGGGTTCTGAAGCCAGACAAACCTTTGCAGGTTTAGCCTCATGTCTTTCATTCAGCCTTCCAAGAGCCTAAGTCTAAAGTCTTGATGGATTTATATGGGAAGATGAACACAACCCACGGTTGTTAGATGTAACACAAGGGCACTAATAGCTAGATCTATAGATAGGTATGTCCCATGACATCATAGTTAGTTGTTTGTTACTTGCAGGCTTTCAGTTAAGTGGAGTATCATACATAATGTTGTTGTTTTATCAATTCTGTGTATTGGGAACTACGTAGGATTTTTTGTTTTCCAAAAACCTTGTTACCTTAACCGTGACGCTGATGGTGATTGCTTTGCACTGCTTTATAATGCTTGGTTTCTGGATGATGGTGTGCTAGCAGGTAGGAAGTCAGCTATTCTCAGTGCTCTATCATTAATTGACACACTTGGACAACCACTGGGCCTGCACGTTAACTTGCCAAAGTGTGAGCTTTTCAGCAAAAATGACATCACCATGTTCTCATTAAGTATGAAGGTCTCTCATGTGCCACACCTGGTCATACTTGGTGTCCCAATTGGGGACTACCTTTTCTGCGCCAGTTACATTGCCTCCAAGCGCACTGAGGCCATGAAGCTGTTGTCACGGCTGGTAGAAGTGGCGTGCTTTGATTCTCAGGTTGCCCTGATCCTCTTGAGAATGTGTGGAGGTTATTGTAAGCTGGTCCATTTGGCTAGAGCAACACCTCCTAGTCTGGCCTCTGACCCTTTGCAACTATTTGATGCAGACGTTAGAGAGTGCTTTACCCTTTGCACTGCAGTTCCTGTATCTATTTTGACATGGCAGCAGGCTCAGCTCAGCTTAAGCCATGGTGGTTTGGGACTCTGCTCTGTTTCTCACCACTCTTCGGCTGCCTACAATGCCTCTCTTTGTTCTTCTGGTTATGCTAATAGGGATCACAAACACCTTGCTCGCGCTGTTGATAGTTTCAACAGTATTGTTTTCCCGTCCGAGATAGTTACTGTGGCATCCATATTGGCATCGCCCATGCAGCAGAGAGCACTATCCGGGAAGATAGAGGATCATCAATTCTCAGTACTTTATGAAGCATCACCACCTGCAGACAAGGCACATCTTTTATCCATGTCAGCCCCACATGCCTCATCTTGGCTGTCAGTCACTCCGGCTACTGGACTGGATCTCTATCTTGACCCCAATGAGCTACAGACAGCTGTGAAATGGTGGTCAAGGGGTGGACACTGCACGAGAAACCTCCTGCTCTTTATGTCCAGATACAGCACTTGACCGGCTGGGCAATCACGCCGCCACTTTCAAGCGGGGGGGGGGGGGGGGGGGGGGGGTGGAGATGTGGTCTCTCCTCACAATCGCCTGAGAGATCTAGTGCTGGAATTCTGTCGTCGTGCCCACCATGTGGTGAGGGTGGAGAAAGGCAGTGATCTTACATCTGATCACAGCCATACTCGACCAGCTGACATACTTGCTTTGGATTGGGACAGAGGAAGGCATGCAGCCTTCGATGTGACCATAACATCCCCTTTGTCTGTCTCCATTCTCCCTGAGGCAAGCATGTCAGTGGGGGGCAGCAGCACTTGAGGCAGAGGTGCAAAAGCACAGAGCCAATGACCCCAAGTGCTCTGAGCTGGGATGGGTTTGTGTTCCACTCGCTGTAGAGACATACGGCAACTGGGGCAAAGACGCTCAAGCCACCTTCTCCCGCCTTGCATCCTGCATTGCCACCACCTCTTCCTGCCACAAGAGCCAAGTCTTGGGTGAAATGTATGGCAGGCTAAACTTCACCCTCGTCAGAGACATCTCAAGGGCCATCCTGGGTAGATGCCTCCATCAAAGACAATGTAGAATTATAAACTGTGTTAAGTTGTATTCAATTATGCATTATGAATTGCTTCCGTACACATTCATTCATTTATTCTCCGTAATAATAATAATTTTATTGTGCATAATAATAAATTAAAACGTGTTCATGCATTCATGCAAAAATTAATAGTAACTCAGTAGTAGTCATGGATTTCTGTGTACAATGGCGTGGGCTTGATACTTGAAGGTTGGTTATACGACTCGTTGGGAGTCACTGAAACTTCATCGGCTGTACTGCTTGCAGCGCTAATTTTGCGTAGAATAAGGGGGTTGTCTTTTGTCACCATAGTGTGAATTCTCCTCGTCACGAAGAACTTGTGTGAAGTGACGATCCTTTGAATTAAAAAATTTATTACAACTCGACAAAGAAAAAGCCAGCTGGAAAGGACCAGCCTCACCCCACGACGGCAGATGCAGTCACCAAGACTATAAGAGCCATAAGGACACCAGCAATGAATACCCCCAGCGGGACACCTGCATAATCATTGCTAGTAGTTAACAGCAGTTCTCACGTTACCTTCCCCGCGCCCCTCTCCTTTTACCTGTCAGTGTCAGCTGTAGGCCCCACAGCATCATCGGAGTAACGATCGACTGTATGAGCATTAGTGATCGGTACAGCAGTACACTTATATGAACCGGGCCGATTTGCTTTGCACACCGCAATGAAAAGTGGACCATATATGCGCATAATTTATTATTATTATGATTAGAAAACCGGAATTGGCAAGCTCATAACATAAACAGTTCGTCCTTAATGAAGTAGAAAGAACTGATGCAGACGGCAAACACTTCACATGTATTAAGCAATTCTCGGCTAGACAGGCTGACCGTGCACTGTCTGCCGGTACAGTTTTTATTTATTTTTTATTTTTTAAAGTAACGTATACGCATGAACAGCACTAATGGTAAAGGTTGATACCATATTGCCTGCATACAATGTTCACAAAAACTGGCAGGCTTTTTCCAGATTTTTTGCAAATGAGAAATTAAAAAGGATGCCAAATATTATTCATGTCGTCGAACATGAAGAGCCCCAGATCACCAGTAGTCCTTGAAGTGGTAGTATTGAACATGGCTGGTGTTGAACTTTAGCGAATTATTCTCCGCATGTGCCGAGTACTGCATAATAAAGATAATACAACTCAGTTGAGACAGCCAACATATTTCTTGTGAATTTATTTTAAAAATTGAATAAAATAAATATTGGCATATGTTTTAAAATAAATAAAAGTA